>JAQIXW010001142.1:0-21321 GCA_034700685.1 Willowsia buskii
TTTCTTCTAAAGAGAAAAGTAAAAACCTTCCGTCATAATAATATTTCACTTTCTTTGTTAAATGGCCGCAATATTGGCGTTGTACCATGATCGATAACGAACAGCTACTGTCGGGCTCCTATATTCCATGTGTACACGACCGTATAACCGTTACAAAGTTAGTTGTTGTAGTTGTAACAGCGGTTCGTCTTCTCATGCTATTTATTTCAACTCGCTGATTGTGTTAGATGATATGATGATGTTAAAAGAGCTAGTCAATCGACTGATATACTTGGATTTTTTTTTTGACTGGCAGCTTAGCAAAAGCAACTACATGACCGTGAATCGTTTTTGTTCTAAAAGTTGTTGCAGTACTAATCCTGTTTGCTGATGAATGTGTATGTGTGTAGGGTATAGGTATGTATTGTTTAAATTATCTAATTTTTATAGGAATATATATATATTTAATTTTATGTTTATGATATTGCGTTATAGAAAATCTTATGTCGAATACTTATTCACCCAAAAATTACGTAAGTAAAAAAAATACCCCCAACCTTTTACCGTATGAAAAAGGAACCCCTTTGAGATAATGAAAGAGTCGGAAACCGATGGGATTTCAATAAAAATCCTCAATTTACAGTATTATTTGGCAGCTTTTAAGGCTTATACTTTCATTTAACAACAATAAATAACAATAATACTCTTATATAATAATAAATTATGATAACAGCAAGAATTTACCATCTTCCTCGCAGAATATTCTGAATTATGAATACTACTTTTTGATTAGCAGAGTATTCACTTTGAATTTCATCACATTAACCGAAATAATTAATGACTTATCTTTACCAAATGAAACCGCAGAGGATTCTGACGAATTGTTTCTTTGAAAATGCTTCTTTTGAAAATACTTAATAGGTAAATCATACAGATAATATATTTACTAATCCTAGGACTATATTGGTAATAAACTGTCAGTCGGTCAGACACACTATCCTCTTTGTATTGTTTCTGTCACTTAAAAACTAAAAATATGAATATAACGTATTGCGTTCTTCTACAACAAGAACATCAAACATGAATGCTCTGATGAATGTATCACAAAGACCTCTTCTAAAAACCTCTCGTCGTTATAAAGTTTGGAACTTCTTGGAACTGTCGTAAGATAATAAAAAAAACTTTGAAAAATGTGCAAATGCAAACATTGGTAAGTATTTATAGTGTTAGTAAATTTCTATTGATTATAGTGTTAGTGTTGTGAAGTCTGTTCTTGCACTGTCCCTAAATCTGTTCAAAAATGATCTGAAAAGGATTAGTATAAACTAGTAAAAAGTAACCCACCTACTACATGTATTAAGTAAAACTTGGACATTAATTAATTAACATTAGATTAGATGAGATAACAAGAAGAGTCTGGCCGATGATATATTTATGATTGAAATCATATTCAGCCACGCCGCCATAGCATAATATGCAACTGATTATAGCTGTCTTCTTCAATAGTGAAGGAACGGCGCGTTTATTCTGTTTAAGAACAAAGTTTATGTGTGTGTGTCCTTCTGTTAGATTATTCTAAGTCTCGACAAACTGAGTCTTTTAAAAATTGTTCAAGGGACAAACTTGTGATAAATACATTTTAGGTATAATTAAACCAAACATGCCTGTTGTACAAATAAGACGCAGAAATTGAGTCAAATGATGATTTCTATGTACGTGTGGGCAGGAATTATTCTTGTATTGTATTCTTTTCACATGAATTTTTAAATGATTAATTATGATGAACTAGTATGTTATGTTATTTTATTAGTTAACTATTCTATCATATAACAACTAATACCTTTTGACAAAAATTGTCTGTTGAGGTGATGGTCTTGGTTGTTGCTGAGGAAGAAGTTTCTTACTGGCATCCCGTTTTCTTAGAAATAACATAGCACCTATTATAAGCAAGGCAATTTGAACGCCTACTACAACGGCACCTGCCCCTAATACTGTAGATAAGTTAATACAAGTTGCAGATCTTTGTTGATCAATGGGAGATCTGCTTTCTGTAGCTGCTGACTCAACATCATCGTCTTCGAAAGAAGATGATTGCTGAGAGCGGTGTCTCTTGTAGTCGTTATCGACAAAGTCAGTTGTGTCTTGGGACAATTTCCTGTCTCTCTTTTTGTCCGCACCAAATCTGTCTGATATGTGAATTGATCTAACCAGCAACATTTCTTCTTGAGGAAGTACTTCATTCCGCTCAGCTCCCAAATCACGTCTGAATCGCCTGTCACTAAATGTGCTAATAGTGTAGGTACGACCATGAAAATCATCAAGCTCATTGGAGATTGGTTCGTCATTTGTGAAATTGATCATTCTTCGTTTCCTTCTGCCCAAGCTGGGAATTTCCTGGAAAAGTCCGCTTCCGTCAACAACAGGGCATATAACAGGTTGACAAGTTGGCAGACATGGGGTTACAAGAGCACGGAACTGTACGATTTCTGATGTTGGAAATTTGAATGCATCAAAGTGGGCAACGAGCGCTTTCTGATCGTCTGAAGCTCGGTTCAGTGCTCCCATAATTCTTTGATCTGTGGGACAACCTTCTCCATCCAAAAGCATTATTTCAGACCCATCAACGCCATCCATAGCAATCAGTTCGCGTACGAAAATGTCGTATGGGCTGTTGGGGTCTATAATTTCGAATCTCAGAGATAACGGGTCTCCAACCTACGAGTAAATAGAAGGGAAAGGTAAACGCAGAGAAAACATTAGTGCCGGTTTTTCATCATTCCCAACTCCAAAATTGAAAATCTACACATAAGGAATTTTCATCACGGCATTCAATGAAATATGGTGACGGCGAATTGCTAAAAACAAATATTTTCTTTCGTAGCTGCCATTTAGTTGCATTCGCCATCACTAAAAGTGACATTGATAAGCAGTAGCCTACCTGTGCGGATCCAGTTGATTCACCACGTCTGTCTGTTACTCGCATAGCCACATTGGGTGAGTCAACAATGCTTTCCTGGGTGATAGAATGCTTGAGATCTGGCGAAACTCCAAGGTCAACCTCATTGGAAACGGATTTATTTGTTAGGTCGTACTGGCAAGCTACCGACAGGCCCATGTCAGAGGCGGTAACGATTTGGTCATGGTGTTGAAGAATAACCTGGATTTATGCAGAACAAAAAAGTAGCCATTTATATCACGTATTTATCGCTTTTGTGATAGATCCTGATTGTGACATGTGCTGCGTTGCATTGATTAAATAATTTGAATGTTTATACTATGCACACCACTCACACGTTTCAAAATCTTCACATTAAACTGTTTGTTGCTTGAATGTGTGCATATAAATAAAAACACCTTTCATTTTTAACAATGACAGCTTTTTCAATAGCTACATAAATTAGCATTGTTTGCGCCTGGTCAGTGCTAACGATGCAGAAGAAAAGAACAGTTTTTCCTTCTTCAGATAATGATGATGAAAAGAATAAACCGGTACTCTGTATGCGTATTACATATATTAAATCATTGTGCATCGCACGTATTATGTGTACAATGTGCAAAGTAAACAGATGCAGGCATAAAGATAGCAAAACTTCAAATAGCTCGAAATTCATATCTTGAATAATTTAAAGGATGCCTAAAACTGCAGGATTAGGTAAAATGTGCGCATGCACATATCTTCATTCAACTTTTCTTTTTCCTTACTCAGCAGACCTATTATTATTACTGCCAAACATCCTCCGTTTGCAAAAGAAGGGTGTAGTAGCTATTTTTACTAACAGCTTGCAATTTACGATGGCATGTAGTGAGATGTATAGTGTATAGGTTAGACTTTGTTGCTAAACGCGTGTTTGACTAAAGAAAAGGTTGTACACAAAAAGTTTTGACGTCAGGTACCGTGTGCTGGTTGGTGAACCTTCTATCTCACTCCTTATTATGCACATTATCTTGTTTGTTAAAAGTGGTGCAACAAGATGCACATTTTTTGCATAAATTGAATTTATTAATTTTTTGTTTGCATTTTCTGGCATGATGTGATGCGTAAAGGGTTTTTTTATACCTCGGTTGTGTATCTGCCCATTGCTTCTCTTTGGACTCCACACTCCAAGTCCGTGTATGGTAATCGTAGAGCAAATTCGAGCGAATTCTGAACATCCAATGCACAACTATTTGGCGCACCCTTGGCGTACAACTTTCCTTGGAAGATTTTTGAGGTTCTCACGGTTGCAATCATATCACCAGCGCGGCAGTCCACACTAACGTTGTAACATGCGGAAAGCTCTTTGGTGGAGGCATCAGGGACGGCTAGGAATGGCTCTCGAATTTGAGTTAGCGTCAACGAGTTGTGGTGACTAAGCCGACACACTTGAGCCCCTGTGGCGTTGTAATCATATGACTGACAGCGGAATGCAGTGTTTAAGCAGAGATTTCTGTGTTAAATATTTGAAATAGACAATAATTATTGAAGACATTTTTGCAAAATTCGAAATTTTTTATTTCTTGCATAGCATCTCTAATCATTAGTGAATAAATTTGGTCGTATTACATATAGACTTGGGCTAGACACCCAAATCGCAAAAAAAACAGAGGGATAGAGAGAGATGTTTGCTATTTTGTTTTTCTTGCAACAGGATTTGCAATGTTATATTTTTTCAATATTCCTGACCTGCAGCACTGAAAGTTTCAACAGTCAACTTGATTTCAGATGAGCAATATCGAAAATACAGTTGAGGTGTTGTCTTTCGCTCATATTATTTTTAATCAAACAAGAAAATTTTCGCTGACATAAGTGTAGATTATTATCATTACAAAAATCCCTTCTGTAACGAAACCACACACGTGTGTGTTAACCTTTATGTTGAAGGTTACATTCTACTCTAACCAAACCTCAAATCTAGACTTTTATTCAACTGACCTAAACTTATGTCTGAAGGCGAAATGTAAGAAATGTGCCGGATGGTAACTTATTATTATTATTCTCATATTTGAGATTCAAATATTAGGTATGCGTGTTTATAAAAGATGTATAGTATGGTTTAGTCTCTACTTCTTTCTCGAGTCTCCTATACGAAAATCCACTGCTTAAAATGATGGCGTTATAATCTGATCTTGATGTGCAGTTTTAAAAGCATGTAAAAAGTACATGGTTCTGGCAACATTCGCTAATTTTGATTTGTCGAATAACGGGTTACTCTATCCCCCATGCACTTTCCTGTGCACTCATTATCTTCGGCTTGATTTCATTTATTTTATACGAAATAAATGTGGTAATTTAATTCTGAAAATAACCGATGATGCTGCTCTTTCTTTCTTTCTTTTTGCCTGTGAGCCTCTCAAATTACACTTGTACCAACAATGACTGAAAATGGTTTGCAGCATTCTTTCTCTGTACTTTACATTCATCTATTGGTATAAAGTGCATTTTTTTTGTATCAAATGACCTGCTCACTTTAAGACAAGTATACAAGTCGTCGCCTAATTAATTTCATAGACTTACTTGCAGTCCTGCTCCGTAGCAACTTCCTGGTATACTGCATCAACCGTCTTCAAGATTTTTCCATCCAGAGGCTTAAAATCGCAGAGTTTTGTAGGATCACTCACACAGTTGGATTCCATGTAGTCAGTACCATTTTCAGCTTCTAGAGAGTTCAAAGCTCCAATAGACATTCTATCCATATCTGACAATCCACAGTCTCCTGTTGCTTTGTTGTAACTTGCAGATCTGTTTATGGGCAAAAACGTTAGAAGAAAATTGAGATTAAACAGGTGAAAATTAAATGACGGAACGTGTTGCATTATCGTACGATACTTCTTAAAACCACAATAGAATCAGGAAGCCACAGGTAGGAAGCAGCATATTGGCTAGGGTTTGTATGAAGACTATTTTTGCGTACACATCATAAACTATATGTTTATATGGCTATAATATACCGGTCATAGTATGTAATGATGTAGGTTTTTTTTCGAAATTAAGCAGTAGTAGTAGCCTTACGCGATTAGTTTGCTTTATTGCATTACGGGGAGAAACCGTTCCTTTCCACTTGAGAAGCACAGATGCGTATTATTAAATGGGAAGATGTAAGTAGTGATAAGATGGTAAACTGCATCTCACGTGTAAAGATGATTGGTTACACATGATATTTTTTGTCTTTCTGTTATTGTGTGTGACAAGTCAAGCCATAGTGGGTAAATACTTTTGAATAATATATTGTGTAATTTGTGGGTAGTGGATAGCTATTTTAAAGAAGAGTGACAAAGATTGTATTGCGATAATTCTGAGGAATTTTTTGTGTGATGATGAAAAGTGTCATTGGCCCTCCTGTTTTTTCTTTACCTGTAAATTAGACATGCTTCTACACTTCTATCTTTACTCCCATGATAATGATATGCTTGCACAAGTGCAATGCTTTCACTGGTGTTCACTGCAAAATGTTGATTGTTATTAGCATTAAGCGATTTCTTGACTTCTTAGGTATGCACTTATTCTGTTGAGTGAGATCTTAAATGCGATATTATTGTTTTTCCGAGTCATTTTTATTATACTTTACAATGCACTGGAGCCGGAGCCTATATGCAATCTTGCAGTTTGTGCAGACTGGTTTTTAATAGGGTTGAAGGATATATGTATTTTTAAAGGTTAAAACCATTGCTCCGTTTGCTCACGACTGGTATTTATCGATTTGTTCAGTTTCGGTAATTTTCTGAGAAAGAGTCAATGATTCGTACATTTCGTTCAACATTTCAGCACCGGTTGATTGACGAGAACCCTTTATAGCTGACACTTCCAAATATTTATGACATAATGACATTCCGCTTCATGTATCCCGAAAACTAACACAACATCAGAACGGCTATTAAAACAGTAAAGCGTGCGGATTACAAGTTTAGTTGTGTTTCGAACAATGCAAAGAAACATTATATGAACAACTGCGATAATTTGTCATCGATAAAAAACGAAACATTCATACTGTACTCAAGTACAATATAACTCAAAGAACTCGTTATTGTACTGAATTTGAATGAACAAAAAAGAGGAGTTGCGTGTGCCAAGCGCTATAGAACACAGGCTATATAGATTGCTTAATACATAAAGTCAGTGTTTATTTATTTCCTCCGTGGCTTGTAACATAACATGCAAAGATTTGTTCTCTACATCCAATAGCAAATAATGCCAGCTAATTACTCGTCTCTTTTCTCTCTTAGTCAAGTACAATAATTAAATGCCTATTTTCTCTATTAAGAATGGTGCTTATTCGTGAGGCGGGCAGACAGTAACGAGCTTGCATTTATCTGTCTGAAAAGGAACAGATGAGGAGATAAATTCTTTGGTCTAACTAGATATGAGCACTGTATATATGAATATTCCTGATTCTTGAGTCGTTTTTGTTTCAAGACATGTTACATCTACTGTGATGCAATGGTTTTCGTAAATAGATTTAATATATGGCACATGATGTTGCAAACAACGTGATTGGAAAGATAAAGTCACCCTATGATGTGGATACAAAGTATCATAAGAAATATTCGTTACCTCAAAATATGCACCTGAAGTGTTTTTGTTTATACATAATTTAATACAATAGTTTCCTAATGAAGGATTCCGAATTGTTCTTAAATTAAGTTAGATATAGTACACGTACACACATTAAATAGAGGCATACGCTGCCAACATCTGCAGTCTTTGCAGAAAATGCGACTTACATAGTCTTTAGTCAACAGCAACAAC
This sequence comes from Willowsia buskii, assembly GCA_034700685.1. NCBI lineage: Eukaryota > Metazoa > Arthropoda > Collembola > Entomobryomorpha > Entomobryidae > Willowsia > Willowsia buskii. Next base: position 7,703 of record JAQIXW010001142.1, read on the forward strand.
CTGACTTTGAAACACATTCAACATTGAGTGAATGAACTGTGCACCTCCTATAAATGGAAAAAAGTACTTGAATTTGCGTTATTAAGATGCTATAACTGGATCAAGCTAAAGAGTAGGCCACTAGTAGTAGAGTTATGAAAATTATGTGCGGTTGCCGTTTGAAATAAAATTAAATAATTTACTTGTGTGATTCGGGATGTGGGACACAGATGGTTTATATTGGACAGATAACACATAAGTGAATAATTTTACTCGGTATTTAATGAATAGAATATATTTTAATCAGGAATGATGATAATTCGAATATTTTCAAAAGTATGCGTGCATTTATAAGTACTTTTTCTCATGGTTTTTGTGACACCATTGAATTATAATATTCAAATGAAGAATTTAATGATGAAATTCAGTTTTACTGTCGATGCATGATAATGAAATATAAAAGGCATATAATCACTGTATTCAAAAAGAAATAGTATCTTGTTGAAAATAACGGACCGCCGGATCAATCTAGCTGCATCGTTCAAAATTGTTCGTCACGAAATGATGTCGCCGACACAGACACTTTTTTTTTGCACAATAAGGCTCAAGTTACAAAGGTCCATTTCCTTTCTTCTTCTTCGTCATCATCTTTCGCCGGTGTCGCTCGTTATTTATTAATGCAAAAAAGCGTCGTGTCATGTATATAATATTATATGAATCAGTAAGTAAGCAAGAATCATGCTTGCCTTTGTTGTATGGAGGCATATAAAGAAATATCACAAAGTGGCTCACATCACATTATGTAAAAAGGATGAGACCTGTATAAAGTGATTATTTTTTTTAATCAGGAGGGGAGCTAATAATGTTGCACTATATACCTATATACATAAAGTATGCTACAAATACACCGACGAACAAAGCCTGATCATCATCGTCATCTCACGAGTGGGCTGTTCAAAGAACAACATTCAAAAATATCCAGTTGACTTGTTGTGATTAACAAGCTTTTTAAATAGCCTAGTTATTTGTACAATTATATCATTACATCTTTTCATGTCGTGCGTACTTACGGCACAGAGAGTCCTATGTATCTATACAAGCAGAGTGTTTTGCCTATTCTGCCCTAGGCTTAAATATCATTGAAAAATAACACCGATTTCAATTCTCAATTCATTCAATAGTACAAGCATGATTTCTCATTGGCGAGAGCATTCTCTCAAAGAAACAAAAGAAGTCACAATATTTTCGTGACGTGACGAGAAGTTGACTCTGCACAACTTTCATACATTGAACAATTGAACCGTGGCACGTTAGCATGTACATTATACCTGTGGGATTTTTTCTCTACAAAACTTCAGCAATAGAATACTTCCTGTTTTCAATACCACCACATGAGTAGAAACCGCCTTCAAAGTATGTGTCAAATGTAGAATGCATACTTCTTTTTTCAATTTCATGGCTACTTAGGTTCATTCATATTGTACAGTTCATACGATAACAGTATTTATATGATAGCGTTCGTTTTCGCTAATGCGAAATTAGTGTTGATCTCCACCTTTCTCACAAACAAGAGAATAATTCTCTGAATTTATTAGTGATGGACAGGTAAAAGGAGCCAAAGGTATTTCACGGGTTGTTTTGCGTAATTGACCATTAAAAGTATTTTATGTTATACTTCCTTCCCAGAAGCCACACACACACAGTTCTCTTATTTGACTCTTGAACAAAGTCTGTCGAAGCTTAACAATGTCAACCAAGGTGGAGGTAAGGATGACTTTAGTACCAAAAAAACGCTCTGTGTGCAATACATATGCATACCATACATTTTCTCGCCTTACTGTAACCACATATGTTGCATTTTTGTGCTTGATGCCATAAGTAGAACATTGTCTCTGCAGTGTGCATAATGTGCTTATTCGCTTTATTACTACTTTGTGACATGACAGGAAGTCTTCTTTGCCTTTTTGAATTGTTAGCTTCTTTGCCAATTGTACAAGAAAATCGGCTTTTGTTGATATAATCAGCAAGAACCTTAAGCATGGGTTTTATTTTATTTTACACCGACGCGACGAAAACTAAGAATGAATGTGTTGCACGTTAATTTGTTCAAATAAATCCTAGATAGGATTAATATATTATGTAGATTGGCAGAAAGCAAATAGTAATTTGCATTGTGTTTGGTGTTGCATTAAAAGAGACTCATATTATATATATGTTATAGGTTTTCAGTCATTGTGCTCCCTTGTAGGAGTCAATTGCAAGTATGCACTTCTTGTTGCATGCCAGTAACAAATCATGAATGAGCGGAACTGCAATGCAGAAAACAGGTCGCGAGGCTCAGTCCTCAGTGTGTCATTAAACTTCTCTATTATTATTACGATAAAAAGGTAATGGTGCCCCATCACCTGAGCAACTTTTAAAAGTGCATGATAAGTTTATTCAGATTATGCAAATGAAAATCTTGGTAAATCGAGAAATGTGAATGTCGTACCGTGCTGAGCAAGCATCGACATTTTTGTTCTGAAGGAAACATATTTACTGTGTACGTTTTGCCTAGGTTGGTGCTCATAGCTTACCTCAACCGAAAAAAAATCTAATGTCTGAAAATTTTGCAAATATCCGTTTTATTGACAACATGACACATGCAATACAGATTTTTCCCATTCATGGAATTATGCCAATTTTTTAAATAGCTCAGCATCATTTTGAAGATTTAGGATTTAATCACATCAGTAAGTATAGTACTTTGAGTAAGCAAAAAGAGAATAAATCTCGATAAAGAGAATTAGTGTTTTGACCATTATTGCACTGTAATTATCTATAGAATATAACTTGTGTAGACAAGTGTTCATTCAGTAAGTTTGAAATTAATTAAATATTGCACTATACAGTCGTAACTTGGTCGTAACAAACATTATAATATAATACTACTATTTATGTCCATTTTGTAGAACTAATAACGCCGACCTTGTTGCTTTTTCTGTTTACTGTAGCATGTCTCAATGAAAGTCAGCCTACCAGTAATATAATAGGTATGTATATAGAAAATAATATTCTTCTAATACTGTTTACTACTTTTCACTCTACCAGAGCGAATTGCTAGCTTGAAGCTAACTTTGCAAATTATCAAAATTTTTACCGAAACTCTGTCTGTATAAATCTTTCTCTGCACTGCAGCATGATTGCTTACACCAAATGTGTCTATAAATAAGGTTCCATTTAAGATACACGCAGTACTACTCCTTTCCATTAAACACACACGTATAGATATGTACATACTTCAATTAGCTCGGATGGTGCATGGTTTCTACTTTTTATGACCTTTAATGCAAAATAGCTTAAGGAAATAACAGTTTTAGGAGTTATAAATGCTTCGTTTAAGTTCTCATAATCAAACGTGCATTAAAACAATGTTGATGCACTTACCTATATTAATTCAATGTGTTTGCCTTATTCATTATATTAATATTCTTACCCCAAATAAACAGCATACACATGTATGATTGTGCATTTGATAATGTGAGACAACATTTCAGTTCATCGTGTAGAAATAATTTTAATGGAAGATAAAATCAATCATAAGAAAACCTCATAACAAATTTATCAGTACCGGGCTATCAGAGCATCATCTTCAATATAAAAGTAATGTACAAAAACAAAATGTTGTATTAGAATTTACTCGTGTTTATCTTGTTTTGGGAATTTCGCTTCATCCCATGATGAGAGTTATTTTATGCTTACCCCTGCATTTTTCATTCTTTCTAGGAGTGATTCGTGTTTGCTTGAAGTAATTCAAGTTTTCATCAAATTTTCTTGGTCGAGTCAAATCGCCTCCGACAAATCAATTGGCAGTTGCAGTGGGAAGTGTATCATTATGATTAATTTAAGCTACAATAGTAGCTTGTAAGTAAAATGTTCTGTTTCAGATTTAGATAAGCAGGTAAGGCGGTGTAACCTTACTCTAGAGAAGCTAATCATGACAAAAGTTGTTTTAACCAGGAACTTCTTCAATAGTAGGGACAACAATAGCGAATTGAAGGCGTGTGAAATAGCAATGTTAAACATGGATATCTATATACACCGATGAAATGATCTTTAAAAAGCCAGTTTTGATTGATTTCTCTCCTCACTTCTTGAGCGCTCTCTCTATTATTACTGTAATTGCCATTGCTGCCAGCGCCAGCGTTTGATGTTCACTGGGGTGCTGATGATTATGATTACAAGCGTAATGATGATGTCTGAACAACCTTGGTGTTCTTCCAGAACACAACTTCACTATTAAATGAACGAATATCTCTCTCTCAAATAACAAGATAGGTGTGGATGGGATGATACAACACAACATTTCTTATATTGAGAATGTAAACATCAGCCATTAGGCATACTTACAGTTATGTTTTATTAAAACTATTTTCTGTCACTTTCATTTCGACTTGGTTAGATGGTAAGTTCTCATAGATTTTGTCTTGCGTAGATTCAAAATATACAGTGTAAAATGTACGTATGTTTCGCCGGTGTTTAGGGTTTAGTTCATCATAATTTGGACTAAGGTATGAAAAGTGAACTTGTCTCTTTATTTTCTTATTTTGTTTTCAAATGTACTCGGTTCGAAAATTGCAGTTGAGGACAATAGATTTCCTCTCTTCTCATAGCATGCATGATAGACAAGGGAAAGAATAGAGCCTTCCTTTCATTCTTCTCATTATCATTCAATTCTGGGTGACGAGGCTATGGCTATACAGGAAAATATCAACTAAAAACAAATAGAAAATATGGTATGTTTGTGCCCAGACTTTATCTGTGCATAATGTATAATAATATTCCATTATTAAACCGGTACTTTCAATCTCTCCCACCACATTACATATTCATGTTATTATTATAATATTGAATCTGCTTTAAGGTAAATGTGTACCATCCTAGAGCATCCTCATTATCTCCTGGTTATGCTTATTAACGCTTACTTTTATATCTGGATCAGTTCTCTTGCAAAAGCTATGCTACGTATTACCTTGATAAAAGAGTAATAAAAGAAAATCACGACATCAGAAAAAAAGGATCACACCAGACCACAAAAAATTGTCGGGCATTGTGACGTAGAAAGTAAATAAAACAGAGGCATCCCCAACACATCCGTGCCAGCTATCACAACTGTCTGCTTTTCTTGTCTTTTTTTGAGTGTCACCGTCGTAATCTTCTCTCTTAGGTGGGCGTATGACACATTTTTCTTTACACCAGTGCAATAGTCTCCTTATGGGATGTGTGGACTATATAAATCAAAATGTTTTATCCTCTCAACCTTTTGGTAATCTCCAAAATGCGACTTTGCATGCATGCTGCTTGTTTCGTTTTTTATATACCTATGTGCAACTAAGATTTTTCACCTTGGCCTTGTTGTCTCACCTCATACTGTGCAAAGCATTCATGTGCATGTGTGACAGGTAGAGAAACAGAAGTTGAGCCGTTGACATTTGCTCTATCGTTGCAAATTTGTTTTTACTTCTGCATTCATTCCTCAAAGTAGGAAAAAACTCGATTGTTGGCCTGAATATTTTCTGCTTGCATGCAACATTGTGTTTTCTGTGTACTAATTGAGTTTCATACAAAAGGGCAAAGGTGATGTTTTCATGTAGTGGATAATAATGGAATGAGTGACGTAGGTACGATAAGTTTTACACATACAAGCATATAAGGTAAGGCACAAAACTGAAAGAACAAGCTTGGAACCAGTAAACTTGACCTTGCATGCTGACGTGTAGATGTAGGTCAGTATGATAATGTGATTAGATAAAAGAAATATTATATGATGATGGTTTTTTTGATTGCATATTATGAGCTATAACCGTACCGTAGTTGATGTTAGTAGCAATATCGTAATTACTGGTTATATGTACATATACATTCTTTAGTTGTGAAATTGTCAAGTCAAATCTTACCTGCACACAAAGTCCCTCTCTGACAGACAAAGTTCCATACACGCTGTTCGACTTCCAGTTTTCCTTTGTTTCTTGATTAGCTCTTGACCTTTTGCTCGAATCTTGAAGTCTGGCACACGCTCGTAATCCCAAGCTCGATCACAATGTCCACTGAGACACACTTTCTGGGCGTAAAGCGTGAAAACCGGGAATTGAGAAGAGCTCAACGCACCTAGTGACACAGAAAATATAAAACAGATAAAGTTCGTTCTCTTCTCAAGCAGTTACAAACTTTTACTTTAGGAAATAAAAAAAATGTAAACCAAAGGAAAAGCGTATTGAAAGTAATTTGAAAGGCAAAATGCAAAAATCATTTACTACGGCACATGCTGTCCCGTTTGGCAAGAAAGGGAATGGCTATTTTTATATATCTATGATTGTAATTGTAAACGATTTTACTACAATTCGTAGAGGCAAGAGACGTTTAATGGGAGATAAACATCCATGACTTTAATGCAATACGAGGAAGCAAACTTACATTATTGAGCATATTTAAATAAATTGGCAAAGGTAGGAGAAGGAATTGGTATGAAATGAAGATACCAGACAAAAAGGACATGATGGCAATTTCAGATAATAAATTGACAAAGAGAAAACAATATTATCGTGCCCACCACCTGTTAAATTATCCTGGTGCAGCGCAACAATGCAAAAATATGTATGGTGGGTGCGTACCATGTGGTTTGTATGCACTGTGACATTCAAATCAAAGTGCTTACAATTTTAGCACCTACATTACTAAAGGAAAGGGACATTGGTAAAAGTGTCTTGAAGTTTTTTTTTGCCACTATGCACGATCATCACTACAGCTGAAGCCATGAAGATATCAAATCATTCTATTATTTTAATCTAAAAGGATTCGTTTCTTTCCCAGGCACTTGGTACAGGTGTCTTTTGCCTGTCATCATAGTTTAACGTACGTATCTAAACAGGAATAGGAGATATATAGGGCCGACAGACAGTAGTAATAACATTTAACTGCTGCAAGTGAAAATGCTCGTAAAATATTGAGGAATGTAGGTTTTTAGAAATCAGTCTCGCTGTTCTAGAATTCACTTGTACTGTTTTGTCACAATTTTGATGAATTCAGAAACATTTCCCATTTGAAAAACGAAATTCGGCTGCTAAAAACAAACAAGAACCAATGAAAAGGAGTCTTCTTTTTTTGGTTTACACTATTTAGTAGTTTTGTGTGCAACTGTTCTTCCTATTAAAAAGATACTTTTCCTGCTTTGTCGTGCATCACATTCATTCTGTCATTGTTGTCGTCATATTACTCAAAATTATTTGTTTCACAGCCTTTAACAAACGAGACGAAACTACAGATAACTTGGGCATATTCAGAAGAACAAAAAATAAAGTCATTGGTAGGAAACAAATTTACGTATGTATGTACTTTATTTTGAGAATTTCGCGGTAGAGCATAAGGGCCATAAATTGCAAATGGTGAAAATAATTGAAAGAATCTCATTTTCATTACTTACATCATCTCTTGTTAGAAGCTACTACTGTCCTAATAGAGAGATGTATACAGTGAAAATGACGGACTTACAAGTGATCGGAGACGAGAATTTGTGCATTGTTTACTTCGTATCTGTCGTTAGACTACATGAAGAGGAAAAGTTAGTACTTTATTTTAGACCCCCGTTGCAACAATTCATCTGCATTTCCCTTCCTGCATGCACTCACGATGCTGACAATAGAACCATTATAACTTTTAAGCCTTTGACCATGCACTTTAAAATGCATTTCTCCTCATTCAGCAGCACACATCAAGTCCTACTTTTGATTTTCCATTGGAAAGATATCATCTCATGATTATTAGCTTATACACGTGTATTAAACAAACAAGAGTAAATAGAAAGGATATTATACATGGTTTTAAGATGTTAATAATGTTTACAAGTTAATATTACAAGTATTTGTACATGCATGCGATAATACCTACGCAATTTTTCCTCGACAAGGATTTTTTATTAGCATGCAAGTTTGGTGTGTGATCATGTCCTATTTTGCTTAAACCACAAGTATACACGGTGTGGAAATAACCATTATCGCAGAGTCCCAATTTTAGAGCGACGATTGGCAATGGTGAAAAAACTTCCCTTTTTGCATATGTATTATCGTTTTCTTTCACAACAACTTGATTGCGAAAAAAAAACTTTTTTAATACAAAAAAAGTAAAAAAAGAATTCATTTGAGAAGGTGGCTTGAAAATTAGGTGATGTGCTATTGTGGTTTTACTGTAAAGACATTAAAAATGCTCTCTCTTGTGCCGTTTCTGGTGCATTGAGATATTATAGAGGAATGAATAAAGAATGAACGGCAGCATTTTTACGTATGCATTCATTTTGTTCAGTCATTTTGATGTTGCTCGGTTTTCTGGGCCTTTTGCGATGCACTACAATGGAAACACATTTTATACCCGTCGTGTGAAGTCTCTTATTCCTTTCAATTTTTCGTTGTCCTTTTGAAAAAAAAAATATTAGATTGCACTCGATTTGTAACTAAGTATATTTGGTTTAAAGATGGCAATCTGTGATCTCTAATACAGCAGCAGTGCATCTGCTTAAAATGTGCGATAGTTTTCTGACTGGGTTAATGTGCTGTGAGCCAGCACTTTTTCCCTCAATCGATCAAGTGCACACGATATTTGATATTTTTGCACAAAGATAAATGATCTTGGTGTAAATCAACTGGTTGTCGAGTTGCAGACAGCGCATGTTCACGGGAGGGTCATAGTCATGACTCATGACTTCTCTTGTCATCACATACATAGTTTCATATTCCCCGTATCAACACGGACTCGGCAAAACTGTTAGTGAGTAGATGAAGCTCAAACTACACTACTACTACTACACAACGTGTTAGCTCTATTACCCCAAGCAAGATTCTTCATTCTTCAGACAAGAGTGTGCATCTGCTGTGGCTCTGTGGTTATTCGACGATAACAATAATTGAGCAACTTCATTGTTATGTCGTTTTATTATTATTTCACAGCTGGACTATCTCTTTTTTATTGCTCTTGTGGCTTACATATAAATCGCACTTTACATTTAGAATGGATTCTCTATAAAATCAAGAGAGCATGATATATACACATAGACCACGGCCATAATAGCCACGGGATCGAAAACATAAACAAAAGAGAAAGAAATGCATCACTCAGATAATATGTCTAGGACATAGCACATTAGGAACAAAGTAAGAAAGCTTGCGCTATTGCGCTCACTGACTTACTAACTGACAGAGCTGGAGCTCCAATTTTCAGCCTCACTTATTTTGTGGTTCATGTACATCAAAGCGTCTTACAGTCAAGATATCTTCTACCAAAACATCTATCCAATTTTCATATTTTGCACACATTAGAGTACACCTATTATGTATATTATGGAATATAGGTATGTGCATACCAAGAAAATTGAAAATCTATAATGTGAAGAGTGGTCACGGATAAACAAAAAATAATCTTGTTGAGTACAGAAGAAATTAAAACCTGATATAAGTTAGGTCTTGGGTATCGGATTCAGAATATTTTACGAAATGCCCCCAATTATACTTAAGCCTTTTAACTGCATGACTGGCTTTTCAAATTCATAAATAAGCCCTTCAAATGCAGATTTCATGTAAGTGGTTCAATTAAATGTTTGCATTTTAAAAACAGAAACACTTTATGCACACTGTTTCTATCGGGTCTGAGTTATAAAATGAGTAAAACACTCCTGTCAAGCTCAACCAACATTTTCTGGCTTTTAGGGTATTTTGATCGTGGGGAGTAAATCATTTTCGTTTTTGCAGACGCGATTTTATACGCATTAATGGCATGTGATTACCGATATGCAAAGCAGTTTTTTAAAAGCCTACCTGTACGACAGTTAAACGTACAACACGGGATTTCTGAGTATATATTTATCCTCCTTCAGTTAACTTTTTTGAGGTGTTTAAAGCACTGATCCGTTTAATGACTTTATATAGTTGGCGGATTGTGCCGTGCGTTTATTCTCTTAATGCACATGTGGTAGTAGTCGCATATAGTACTTACACCTATGTACAGCTTTTTTTACTTGATTCGATTCATTTAAATATTTAATTTTGATAAAAATGGAAAACGGGAATATTGCTGGTTTTTGAGCAGTGCATCTTGGCTCCTTGCATGTTTGGGTTAATTTTTACACGATAACCAAGTTGTAATATGACTGGTGAAGGATACATATATCTAGTCAACAATAGACACAGGTTTTGCATGTACAGTGATTGCATAGGATACTCTGCTAGTTCATCGATGATAATGATGATAGCTTACATCTTTGCATAATTACAATTATTATTGTTATCTAGCAGCTACTTACTCAACGTACTACTACTTTTATAAAGTATGCACTTTGCTAGCGCTGTTTGATTTTCTTTATCAATGGGTCCCACATTACCCGTGTGAAATGCAGATTTAGATTAATTCTAGCTTCCCTACTATTTACCAAGCTTGCTTGGTACATGAGCACGCATATCGGCTAAACAATACTAATAGTAAAATGGTATTTACAAACATTTTGTGGAGACGATGCGCGCGAGGCTAAATGTTACATATGCGAATAAGTTGTAAATATGCGAGGAAATACAAAAGATCACAATCTCTGCGGATGCTGGTAGCAATAATTGGATCCGTTCTGAACAAAGTTGTTTTGCCGTAAAGGGGTTGGTTGAGAAGTGTTGTGTTTTGTCATAGTAGAGCACTGACGAAGAAATGGGAACGATAGGATAAAGAAAAAAAAATAGCCGTACTCCAAATATTGAACTTGAGGAGGAGTACATGAAGGATGAATCATGTCACGCGAAAAAGATAGTATAAAGGTCTGGTATATCAACTCCCACTATGACTACTACAGCTACGCTAGAAAACCTGCACACGATGACGATGAAGCATGTCATTCAACAAGAATGTTAATACAGGAAGCTGCAAATCTGAGAAACAAAAGCACAGTTTTTTACCTCTCATTTTGTGCGAAAGGTCAGAGGTGATATATTATGATTCTTTCATATTCTACGTCGCTGACAATGCAATCGCAAACTCACAGTATGCTATATGCAATCTTACATATACACACACACCATATCGCGTGGTGAGTTGATGGGAGATGGTAGTGGTTACCTACATTAGTTATTGCCAAGATATACAGAAGAAAACTAGTTTCTTGACTCACGGATCTGACTGAAAAAGTCACAACCTAAGTAGACAGGGCTCGTTCCTGGTCGACTCTCTGTAATTCAAAAGCTGTTGTCGATACAAGGTATCATCTTTTCATACAATCATAGTTTATTTATCCGTTTCATGTATAAAGATTTTCTCTCGAGTTGCTTGATGCACCAAGTAATAATAATATTATATTAAATATGAAAATTACTATGAACCCATCATTCTTCTGCAATAAGGACAGGAAAATGCAGGAGGTTGTATCAACAAGAAAAAAGCGGGCATTAGTGGACCCGAGTGCACAGTGCAGTTATAATTCGTAGTTTTATTCAAATTGGTGTTTTCATAGTATAAATTTGTTGTATGAAGATAATATTATAAAGCTATACTATATCCCATATGTCATCTTTGACAGGCGTCATCGTAAAAAAAAGTTTTCAGTTGTTCAATTCAACATGTCATGGTGTTTGTAGAATCGTTTTTATTATGACAAGTTATGCAATGCAGTAGCTCCGTAATAATTGTCACAGACATACTTTCCACGTATTTTTTATGTATATCACTATGTTAGTGCTGCGGGATAGTAAGTTATTACTATTATTATTGTTATTTTTCTTATCTGTCTCTTTTTTTCAAAATGAACATGCATGGATGGATGCGCAATTATAAATGATAGAAAAACAGATGGGGTGCCACTTGTCATTCGTTCTCTACTAGACTACTCCTTTTCTTGGCCTGCTGATGACAATGACAATGACTGATGAATAATGACAGGATTATACGTATGTGCATATAGGTACACAGTGTATCTTAAAAAGGCATCAATAAAGAAAAAGCAACCTCATTGAAATGAGATGAGCTACACATATTATGTCCGATATAGTGTAAAACACTAAAGCTTTCATGACTCTGCAGTTTTTCTCATTGAAAAAGCTAATTATCGCTTCGCATCAACAAAGCCCAGCATATCATTCTGCAAGAATACATATTATTATGCATGCTATGTTTATAGTAGGAACAAAGTGCCGCGTCCATCCATTCTCTGCAATGAAAAAAAAAAGTTTCTTTGCATATTGTCGTTGATGGACGTACCCTCAAACATTGATGATGTAGCAAATAGGATCATCAAAGCTGCTTCATGAAAGATAGATTTTTGTGGTTCAATTGCATTATTCCTTGATATATTAAGCACACAAAGTGTGAAAACGTGGTTGGTGCACTAAAGTATTAAAGTACATATACTACCTATCTTGTAAGAAGATGCGGGTGACTATGACGTGAATGGTGCATTTAAGTTTTAACTTGGCTAATTGAGTTTTGCTCTCTTCCAATCCAATATGCGCATGTGAGGAGAAGTCGATAAAATGAATGAATCAATAGGTATTTTCAGCTTTGAGATTCTTTTCACCGGTGATATTCAATGGTAAGTGGTGACGGTAGTGAGGGAGTAGCGATTTAGAGCTTGGTAAAGTACATTATTGGACGTGATACTATATACATATGCTATTATGGCAAGATATTGCTTTCTACAAAGTTGTGAAGTTATTGACGATGATGCTGTCGGTATTGTAACGGTATTTCATCGCTCAAAAAGGGAAATAGGAAATTGCAATAGGTTTCATGTGTTTCAGTACATCATGATAAGGCAAAGACGATATTAGTCTATTATTAAGATTATCATTTACCATTATTATTATTAGGCATTATCATTATGGTTCGCCTCTTTACAAATTTATTGCAGTATTGCTTGCATGATAGTAGAGTTTGTTCGCTATTTACCCGGCATGAAAGAAGCATGATGCATTGGTAGTTAATTTGTATAATCAGAAATGTATTACATTAGTCTGTAAACATTATAATATATTGAGGTTTACAAACGTCAAACTTAAATTTGTAAAAATCGGTTTAATGCACAAACGCAAATTGTTGTATTCTCACTTTACATTATTGTTTTATTGCGATCGCTATTATGGCAATGTACAAATCAATGGGTACATCTATCAAGCACACTTATGTACCTTTTGTTTGTGGTTGACAAAATAAAATGACAAGTAGATAGATAATATAGTAATGCTGTTAATGTTTTTCGTTAATGTATGTTGCTATTTTGATGATCTTTTAGTACTTTTCGACTTTATCAACGCTTCAATCAAAAAAAATATGATATGCATGTATATGGAAATGATGCCTATTTCGATTTCGATGTTATTTATCCCACCGGCCGACCTTTAATTATCTTATGGCACGAACGTATTTATTATGATAATATAAAAATCCTTTCCTCACGTTCCTTTATAGTAAGATAATGAGGTCTGAGGTTGTGGTTCATAGCCAAGAAAGGATTGAATCTTTTTATATCAACGAAATTGCTTTTCAATACTGTTCCCTAAATAAGTTATGGTACTCCACTAATGGATGCCGTACACACAATTGTATTTAGCGTTTTTGAATTACTAATTGGATCGAGTACGAAACGT
>JAQIXW010001143.1:0-21319 GCA_034700685.1 Willowsia buskii
CAATTAATTACTAATTAAGTTTATATATAGAGTAAGCGCACATGCAGCAAAAGGGATAAAGCACAGGATTATTACAACTTGTACGTAGTATTTGCACAAGTATTTTTCTAAATGCATGCTTCATAAAATAGTCTTGTCGTTTGAAATGGTTTGTTCTCTGTATTTAAACACATTCGACAATTCGATGATTTTCGTTGTCATAATTTATAAAGGCCAAGCAAACTTTTGCGTAACTCTGGGAAATATCTTTCATATGAATGAAGTAGTACTGTATAAGCAATCAGCAATCGTATTAACTTACTTTCCTGAATAATATACAGTAATACAGAATAATAATACACGCTTTAGACTATATTGAGTTGCAAATTTACAAAGCAACGAAATAGGCAATTTAAACCAAAGTTTACCTTCATAAATAAAAATGATGGGATTTGGTCCCTTAATCCCAAAATACATTTGTCGCTGGTGGTCCCACCAATCATTTTGTCTAAAAACGGTTATTCATCTTCGATTTTCTTGTATAATTTAATAACAGTTTCAAACCAAGGGAATTAAAAGAGGACGAATATGACAACAAAATATGCTTTGAAAATTCATGTTCACAAATTTTATAGAGTCGGTCATACACACAGTAATCTTGCACGAGACTGTTCGGTCGAGTCGAGCATAAAACATTAATGCACCATCACCAATTTTATTATCAAACCAAGGATGCATTTTAAGTGTAAAATGTTTTATTACTGTATTGCCATTGCACGTTGAGCCCCTATACCAGGAGAAACGCCAACACAAAAAGCGAACAAATTAGCAAAGCCATATTATATTTTTGGAACAAAGGACTCGCTATGTATTTTCAGTTGTTTTATTATTACTGTTACTGTTATTATTATTGCTGTTACCCTCATGGTGTTTAGGTAATCTTAGATATTTATATTTTTTATATAATCAACAACATTCTTTAATAATGTAAATCAAATATTAGTGAAAATTATGTAGTAATAATTAGTTATAATTATCACAAACGTATTCTGATTGCTTTAAAACGGTAACATAAATGCAAGAACAGGTAAATACTAGAATGCCTTACAATTGCCTCTAATGTGCACATATTATATAGATATGCTAGATAGTTTCCTTACTAATGTATATAATTTTTTATATTAGAGAAGATCATCATTTCGCCGTATACTTCATTTCTGCATTGATGTTTTAAGTCTAATACTATGATTGATAATCGCTACATAATAGAATGCTTTTCATATTACGAACAACTGGAATACTTCACGGTGCTCAGTCCCTTACAAATGCCCACAGCTGCCAAAATGTGCGAATTTGAATTGAGTTGATAAAATATATCCCGAGCTACCCACAACCAATCTCAAATTCTTTATAATCATTATATTTTCAAAAGATCAATCAGCCTATGAAAAAAGCTAAAAATAACTGGCTGCAGTTTGAGACCCGTGGAATAATATTTAGTTTTTATAACATTAAACGGATTTGTGTTGTTTGATGTGAGCGTGTGCAGGACAGGATTCCTTAAATAGTCAATTCTTACCCATATAGACTAAAGATAGCAACAGTGAGACCTCCTATTGCTACCGGTATAGAAGAGAAAATTGAAGCCGGCTTAGGTACAGGCGCTGTACTTAGAGCTGCCAATGGGGCTTTTAGACGATCTCCGTAGCGATATAGGAAATCTAGGACGACACCATTTGTCCATCCGAATCCAACAACGACATCGTACTCGCCACCTCCTCCAGGTAGACCTTCTACCGTTACGTCATACTGAAAATAGTTAAATGGTGAAAATTGCATGTCCGATCTTACACCAGCTTATGATTATTTAATTTTTTTTAGCATTATTTGCAATAAAGTACCTTCTCAAACATGTGATGTGGAGTTGACTGTAAAAATGCCTTGTAATTTGTTCTTATCCATTTCTGTGCTAATTCGAATGCTAGGGCGTTTGCCTCTTCGGAATCCGTTTTGTCAAGAGCATCCACAATGAAGTACTGTAAAGGTGCCCAGCCATTTGGATAGTCCCACTGTTCTCCAGTTTGAAAGGAACTGGTTGGTACTCCTCCACGCTCCTTTAGAATGCCTGATTTCTTCATATTAGCGACAACCTTGGAAACAGTGGTTTCTGAAGTGTATGCTCCGACCCACAGTGGTACGATATTGGACGCGTAAAAGAATTTGCGGGGAGCTTTGTTAATCAAGTCGTAGTCAAACCAAGTCCCTTCATCATCGTCCCAGAATACGTCTTGAATGGTAATCATATATTGGTTTGCTACATTTTGGTAATATGTTGATTTCTCTTTGTTCCCCAGCTGTAGTTTTAAAATGGAAAATAAACACAATCGATAAGCTTTGTTATATTTTACCAGTTTCGCTTCGCTTTCACTCAGCTCAATACACTTTTATATAGCAAGATATAATAATTTTTTAAACTCTCACTTGCTCATAAAAGTCTGCCATGGTTTTGGCATTGAGATATATGAACGCATTAAGTTCTACGGGAATTACATCTCGCGTCTTGGTATCGACCAGTTTTCCTACAAAAGACAAAGAAAACCATCTCATTGAAGTAACGGGAAATCAGTATGGTGCAAAAATTAATTAAAATCCGTGAATTTTCTAACCTTCAGCGACTTCCTTTTTCTCATTGATAAACCATCTTGAAGAGAAATCCCATCCAGATTCTGCTGCTGCTTTTAAATTAAAATACAGCTCTCGTTTCTCTTCCTCCGTGTTCAGATGCTCAGCAAGTTCAAGGTCTTCCCTGAAAGTATTTTCATCAACGTAAGAATGAAATCGTATATTCGCAAACAAATCTTTAATAATAGTAACCTATTCTTGTTTCGAATATTCATTGTTCATTTCCGAATCAAACTATGTACTAATTAAAATTGACTATAAGTACCTATATGATTCAGGTCTGGGTCCATCCATTTCGACGTTGTATCTTACAACTTGGTACGTCTTTCCCCTGAGATCAATATTGACGGTTCTGTTTTTGATCCAGAACTGAAACTCTTGGTCAAGCACATCAATGCTTTGGCGGAGAAAGGCATTGTCGTGCATAGCATCGTGATACAATTTAAACATAGGAATCAAAAGAGGAGGTTGAGATCTTCTGAAATAAACTCTGCCACCGTTCGGCACATAACCCAGCAGTTTGACCATCTGCATGAAATTTAGAAGCATGCCCTTGACTGTTTCATGCATCTCGGAGAGAAGGAGTCCTCTCATGATCCAGAAGGAGTCCCAGTAAAATATTTCTCTGAACCTTCCGCCAGGTACAATTACGGGATGATCGAGGTAAATCATTGAGTACATATCTGGCCGATCTCGCACGTCGTCCTTAATTTTCCTTCCAAGCTCCTTCCAGAAAGAGTGAAGTTCTGTGGCCCATGATTTTAGTGAGGAGTCGGATATGTTTGATAAGAAAATGGGATTTTCGTGCCAATCTGAAGGATCCCAGGGTTCAAACTCGGACCCCTCTTTATCAAAATTAGACTCGACAAATGTCTTGATTTCCTCTTTGCTCGGCTCTGGTTTATGTTGATCCATGAACAGATCAAAGTTCTTCAAAATTTGAGCAGGAGGATATTTCAATTTCATGTCCACGAATGTTTTGGAATCCTTGAAGAGACCAGCCATTTGCACCGTGTGAAGTAATGGGCCATAACAATATATTCGGCTGTTGGGTAAACACATTATTCAAATACATTTACATTTAGAATAGCTTCTTTGAAAATAAGATTTATGTACGAAGCAAAGCAGACTAGCGGATGACAGAAGGATAAAGCGTAATATGGAAAGATGGTCGTAAAATTGATAGAATAGTTTTCAAAAAGTATAATGTTATTTTGAGGAAGTTGAGTGAATATATGAGAGCTTTTATGAATGGCGAGAAATGAAAAGGCGTTGATTGTGATCTATATACTCGACCGACAAAAAATATAAGACGGAAAATTTGATTTTTATATCTTTCCTTTTTGCTTTTTTCATCTTTCACGAGTACTAAGCGAGTTTATTGTGTTGATGTAGTAATACTTTTAAACATATTCCAAATCATTATTGAGAATAGGCATTGAATTTGGCATAATGTCTATAGATGTTGAGTTTTATCAGGAAGTCAGGTACTACAATAAAATGAAAATGCTACGGTTTTCTGCAATCTACCTAGGTATTCTTCAAAATCAATAATGTAGTTTCGGAATCTATATGTCGTCTTTTCTAAAAATAAATGCTACTAATAGCATAATGTATTATCTAAATCTACTCTTGCTTGGACAAAATCTTTTGTTGATACTACGTACTAAAAAATGAGACAACAAAATATTATATTTTGTCATCTTTAAGTCGAATTAATTACATCGTTTGAAGTGAGCACCTAAACACACCTACATATACAATAAATTGTACGTGCTGATCTGTGATGAAAAATAATGTTGACCAGTGCGCTCAGTACGGAAGGACGACAAATATTAACGAAATTCTACTCAATCTTTGATTGCCCCATCATGTATGTTTTTTTCAAGCAAGGCGTATAGTAAGCGTCACATTGATTTTACAACCTGCTGCTATTATGCTCTTTTGATTTCACTTTCTTTCATATCAAGAAATTTGCAGCCACATCAAAGAAAAACAACCTGACTCCGGATTCAATTAAATGAAAACATGTACATGTTGCACAATATCATAATTAACGGGCTCGTGAGATAATAATTTTCCAAACTACTCATCTACTTCAATCAACCATATCCCACCATTCAATGATTGTGAAAGTTCATGAACTCATCAAATATATATTAATAATGTGGCTACGTTTTTGGCAATACGTCGGTCTACCTTTACGTACAGTAAACTGCAGAGTAGACTCTTGTAGCTAGAGAAGATCATGAATGTCTGGGAAAAGAAGCTGAAAATTGAGAGCAGGAATAAGTAATAAACGTATTTAAGCAGTATTTACGTATTACGTGTAGCGGGAAAAAGATAATACGATATAAACTCTCCTCCATATAGAAATAGAAAATACATAAGAAGTACATTTTACTACAATGCGATTCATAATTTTCAGTAAGTTTTTAAAGTAAACTTACCTTTCACACGGCGGGGGATACTCGATGTCTGCAGCCATTGCTTTGAAGACAACGGTAGTTATAAGAAACAGTAAACTTAACGATGGTTGCTCCATTTTGATACAGTGATTAAGTTATCGTAGTAATAATAAAAATAAATACTATCAATTCGTTAAAAAATAAAAAGTTTGCCTTAGCGTTTGTATAGGAACAGCTACCAAATTACTGACAAGAACCCTGCTTTTGCATTTAAAAAATGTGACAATGCTCAGTACTGACTCGTTGTGTGTTGCAAAATTTTGTGAACGATATATTATTTACTTAGAAGGAGATTCAATTTGTTTAATTATCTATTTTAAAATCTCTATGAAATTCTAAATTTGTTATAATAAAATCTGAGAGTTTCAGTTGTTGTGGTTAGTCTTAAACAATCTCCTACGTAAAATCAGAAATACTCAAAATAAATTCTAGCTTAGAGAAGATAACTATAACAGTTTGTCTGTCAGTTTACAATCTCAAATATGGAAACTAGTATCTTGTAAGGTACTCAGTATAGAAGTTATATAGGGAGCTAAGCAATTATCACTAACGATGGCTGCACTAAATCTAGATTTTTTGAGATCACAGAATACAACAGGTTGTGTGAAATTTCGAAGAAGGAAGATGTTTTCCGCTGTTTTCAGCCGCTAGAACATACAATTGCTGCTTGCGATGTCATCATCACAGAGACTGGAAAAGAAGAAAAACGAGGAAAAGATTTAACAAACATCAATTTCGGAGATTGCAAAAAATAAGCATCTTTGATTAAATTTGGTTTCTTTTATGTATAAGCAGACATCAAAAAGAAGAAAAAAATGCTACGTTCTTTCTAAAAATCGATCAAATGTTCATACTTTTCATTTGTGCAGTATTAGCAAATGAAAAGAAAGTTCCAATAAATCTACATAAATCGTTTTGGTTCATGGTAACTGTCAAGTCTTTGTCTCCTTGATTAATTCTTGAGCAGATTTGTAATTCATCTTATTGTAAAGTAAAAGTAAAATATGTTAGTATCAAGGAACCATATCTCACTAAAATTTACAATTTGTGTGGATATTGTAACGTGAATGATAGAATATCACTGCGCAGTGCAATCAGGTTTTCCTTTAATTATTAACCCAAAACTGTAATTAATAAGTCAATCATAAGTTGTCACGAAATTTTTATTGTATGAACCGTTACATAGCTATTTTCCTTGTGGATAGGTAGATTAAGTAGGTATTTATCAATGAAATCAATTATTTAGAATTATTTTCTGTAACAATTGTAATTGCTGTTGGCGCTATTGAGAGTGCGTGTGGAAAGTGATCGTTGATTTTTCAAGTCTGGTATGCAAAAATTTTCTGCGTTGCGTCGCAGTCGCAGTACCTATATGGAATGGCAAAAAATGCATGTTTGATGCAAAGTTAGACATTATATCTGCCTGTTATAACAGGAACAGAAATACGTTACCTCAAAATCAACAGATTTCAAACAGGCGCCTGTCTAGTAAGGAATAAACTCAATCAAATCAATTTCAAAGAAAAAAGTGTTCATGAATATAATGAGCCTAAATCCAGTTTGATATAAAGGGAAACCACTTACATCACATAAAGCTTCTTGTCTTCCCTTTAATCTCTAATTATAATATACGAAATGATGCATCTCTAATCTATCTGTTTAATATTCGCTGAGCAAACAACTGTAAATGTTAAGATTCATCGCCCTTTCATTCGGGATTCTCTGAGGGCGGTTGATTAAACGCTAGATTGTAATACAGTCTTTATCTCTCAGCTTTTCCTTCAATTCAACCTGCCGGTTTGCTACATGCCAGGCTCTCTCGGGTATGAGCGAGCCTCCAACTTGAAATTAAATTAGACGCTACAATGTGTCGATACTTACATCATCTTTCAAAACTACCCTTTATTTCGTCTAAGCTGAAATTCGAGCCTGAGCATAAAATACGTTACAAGTCACGTTGTCCATCAGCTACAAACATGCTTTAAGTCAGAGAGTATTGCGTTACTGCTATTATAAAGTTGCACGTTATCAGTGGTCATGTATTATGAGTTTTTTCTCTATTAAATCCTCTTACCATGCAAGAGCTTGTACATGACATGTTGTTACCCAACATTTACGGAGAGGCACGCACACGACTCTGGTATGATATCGTTGAGAGTAAGCGGGTGAAAAGAGGAATCCATCCGAGTGAAAAATTGCAAGATGATACAAGCTTTCAGTTGTGGAGGATGATGATGAAGATGCTTGCAGTGGTGGTGAGAGAAGAGAAAGAAATTCCTTTCACTATTGCCACTACTAGAATTCCTGCTACTTTTCACGTCTCAGCAATTCCGTTCCCTTTTTAATGTGCTGCTATTAGATCACATCTTCTTTTCTAGGATCGGATCGAGACGAGACAGGAAACAGAGAAAAAGTGGCTCGTCGAGATTTCTTTATCCTTTACTCCGTTCCATTTACTCTAGTGACGTACAGCATGGTGTATAGGTATAGACGCACTCATTCAATTCATACAAGATTCCTTCAGATCACCCTCAGCAGAACAACTCTGTCTCACTTAAGCACAAGGATGATCATGATTCAAATCTAAAATATATGCATATATATTTCATTCTTCCACCAACAAAAATTCCAGACGAGCCTTCCACAGTGGGTAGTTGGGCCTGTTGTATTTATTTATAGCTGCTACATTGTAAAGAAATAATAGTCGAGACTATTTCGTACAATGCAAATGATTAAGGATGTCTGTGCGAAACAGAAACACCTTGGATTTCTACCCGTACTCCATTTTATACAAGAAACACACTCCAGTTCTGTCGAACACGTCAACTCCAAATGGACAATTATTGGAGTAAAAGCTTTCCGTTGTACCATGTAGCAAGTAATCATACAATTGATGACTTAACTGTTATTCTTATGTATTTTTAAAGACCATTTCAAGCAAGAGAATAAATCATGTATTGGTATGTATGTTTTCCCATTTACTCTTCACCACAGGTATATTATGACAACTACTACAGATTCTTCGCTAATTCGTGATACACAAGCCCACCGTAAGTGCTAACTGGCGGCTTCTGTTTTATTTTTTTTAGTGCGTAGTGTATTTCTATTGTATGAAAATATAAATATGGACACAACTGCTGTTAGTACTTTAATAATTGGAAGGATGACTTGGTGCCAATTTTGTAGCTGTTTTTTGTTATGTGGTCAATGGCTTTTAGCTAACTTAAAGGCAGTTATCACGACAGTAATCGTGGCTTAATGACCACTTTGTTGATTTCGTATTGGTACTACTATCGTATTGGTTCAGTATGAACATGATTTACTCACTATCAGTTAAGTGTCGACAATATGTGTGTACTTCTTGTTTGTATTGATACAAACGAGCTAATTCTATGATAGAGACCATTATGGCATTTGTTCTTCTCCCACAAAATAAAATTTATGATTGTTATGTGAAAAAGAATGAAAGTTTAATTGATTTTACCTGGAGGATTAAGGGAGTCCATTACTACCGAAACGTGTGCATATGTACACCAATTTTTTGTACAGGTTGAAAATGATGAATTTTTTGCGAGTGAGCACCGAACCACTATTCAGCATGGAGCCATCTGCAAATGAGCGTGCCAGAGAGAGAGAGAGGAAGACTAGCGAGAACAAAGTTGCGAGACACTTTCAGCGAAACAGTTGTTTCAACTTCTTGGAAAACTATACCATGGGGCGATAAAGGTAAAAAGTGTGCCGAATCTCTGATGGATAGTCTGAGGAGTTGAGGCTTTGCTATTATTTTCGTTTAAACTTGCATCTGTCTCTCCAGCAGTCAGAGTGCCTAGCGAACCAGCTCGTTACAACTCTCGAGTTGTACTAAAAGATCAAATGGAAACTGAAAGGAGAAAAAGTGTTTCTTCAATATCCACTCTCCGTTTCCCCGACTCTTTTGACAAATGTTCAGCTTTCTTTTGGCACACAGACTTGCACGCAGTTGAGAAGCATTCGTTTCGCCCTATAAGTATTGTCGTCTCACTTGAGACAGAGAAAGAGCAGAAAGCATTGACTACTTTACAGGCTCTAAATGAAATACGAAACACTTATGTGTGCTAGCACACGAGAAAAAATGATACGCAAAAGAAAGAGAACAGTCTTTCTGATTGGAAGAATACGGCTCTTTTTGGGGGAACCACCGACACAAAACTAGCGGTGAATGAGTTTCATTCAGAGGCAATGAATGACGCAAACTTGGGAAAATTCATAGAACAACAATAAAAACTGAGATATATCTTGTTATTAAAAGCAGTGCACGTAAGGAGTAGCGTCTGGCTCTCTCTTAGCAACTTGGTCGCTTATCCAGAGAGCAGAGCGAACGACTGAGTCGAATTGCAGATCACGAATCTATATCTATTTGAGCTTTTCACGGAGTTAAATAAGTCATCAGTCAACAGCAAACCGCAAATACCAATATGAAATAAAGCACACAATAGGAATGCATTCCTAGTTAAAAATCGCACTTCCCCATAGCTTGCATTTATACATTTTGCACAGCATGTACTATTGCATTCATACCATATAGCGAGAGAGGGAGTGAGAAGAAGTACACAACACATCAAAAAGACGGACAGATATCGTCACCACAAAATTATTCATGTGACTTTCAGATAGCAATCTGAACTACGAGAAAATCAAATTCCATCCTACTAAACGTTCTACAAGGCATAAAATATAATTATCATAGTATAACATGCATACACGTGCATACCTACATGCATAGTTTTAACTGAAGGTATTTCATTTAGTCGGCATTATTTATGTTACACCACACTATTGACTTCAACCCATTGTGTGCGCACATTTTCCATAAACGACAAAGTTTTCCTCTAACCTCTCAATATACTCAAATGTTGCATCAGATTTTTTCATGCTCTACTCCTTCAAATCTCTCATTCCTGATTGGCTGAGACGAGTCGAGCCTCCAAACTTCTGAGAAAATAATTGGTCATCATTTAACACACACCCTCGGCAAACCCCATGGTATTACTACGTAAACAATAATTGTTTATGTTCGTGACGGTCAGTAGATAGTAGCGTAATAATTCTTAGTGCATTTAGGTATAGGTATCTAACGAGAAATGGTCGGATGATGCTGATGATAACTGCTGCATATAGATATTGCATACTCCGCAATTATTTTTGCTACGTGAGTATTCTCTCACACAACACAACAGACAAAAGTATGCAAGCCGAAAAGCAAGCAATAATATGAGCAGTGATGGGAATGATGATGATGATTGATGATGATGCATTTTCTATACGTTAGCAAAAAAAATATATTGCTCGGCTTGGCTCCATTTCTTTGGCTTCCTTTGATAGCTTGTCAGTTTACCGAGTTTGTCTTTAATGCATTTCATCCTCAACACAAGAAGAATTTTCAATGACGATGACCTACACAACCGCATTAAAATGAGACGATGATGGTGGTATGGTTTGCTGACGAGTTGACGTGGTCTCCCCATTTCGTACGAATACAAACCGCACACACGGACGTAAATATTTATTGCTCTGCTATTAACTACTACACACTACCCAAAAAGTAATCCAGATAAAACTGATCTCATTGAAGAATCCTAAAGTCCTTCACAAGTACGCAATCAAGCTAAAAGCTTGAAATAATGGTGATGATGAGGATCGCTGTCTGAAATAATGATGGCGATCATCGTCTCCTTCAAAAGTATTGCATGTTGATTACACGTATCAATTGCAAATTGTATTTAGAGAATAAAATTATCCTAGCTGCATCGCACCACCAATATACCTACTAAAATATTGCACGATAATAACCTTCATGTTTATTACCATTCTTAAAACTGCACTAATACTTAAATGCCAGGAAATTTTAAAAATCATTAAACGCTATAACCTTGCTGCTTCACAAGAGCATCTCTTCTAAAAGCAATAAGGCGTAGTTACAGTTACATAACAACAAATAATTTAAACAATAAAACGCCGAGCCATTCAAACACGATTCATCATGCTCAATAATCACAGGTTTTCCTTAAAATGCATTAACATTATAATAACATCTCAAAGAACTTAAAATTTGTCATCAACTGGCTAGATTTATTTTTCCAAAGTTTTCCTTAACTTCCACTACAAAATTACTCACGTGGATCATGATGATCTTTGAAAGTCATGAAAGTCACTTTTTGTGAAACGACGTTGGAAAAACCTTCTTTCAAATATTTTTCGTTCTACTTTATATTTCTCTACCAATGGTAAATGAATAGACAACGGAAGTACGCAAAAAATGACTAAATGGGAAATAAGACATTATTCCGTGGTATCCCAAAAGCACACGAAAACGTGTCATAGCACAGCATTAATTTTATGTAAACTCCCTTGCACTCGCAATAAAACAGATTGTGCATTTAAAAAGAAGCATTGTGCTTTCATAATTAACGCAAGATATTATTGCTTAAAATCAATATGCAATGCAATGAAAATTATCGGTCACAAAGTTATAAATCTTATACATAGTTCAACAAAACTATTATTAAAGTATCGTCATTGGCGTCTTCATTCATTTTTTTCAGAGTGCACATACATATTTTATATTTAGGAATCGCCCATTGATTGTATGATTGTGAACTCTAGTTATATGCTGCACTATGAAAAGGAAACGAGCAAATAGACCTGTAGCATACAATTAGCACAACCGAATGGCCCACAATTAAGTTGTAGACAGTAGGCATAACACTAGTAAGTATGGTAGTAACCCTGTCAGTGACTCTGTCGTGTTGATTGATAAGAAGTACCCATTAAATATTTTCCTATCTGTTCAAACAACTTTTATCTAACACTATCACTGCACTACTAGGAGCTGAAATTAAAGTTTATATGCGTCGTTTGTCGTAGCTTATTGGCCAGGGTGGCAAGCAGACAGACAAGTTATACCTTGGCTAGTTTGCTGCAGTAGAAGAGTAGAAATCAAACATGTAATCAACCATATAACCTATAATCTTTAGGCGACATAGATTTTTTTTTAAATTACTATTAAATATTATTTGTTGACTTTTGCATTTATTGCATGTCATGTGTATGTACACTTTTCGTCAGCTAGACACATCTTTTTGCGTCTTGGTTTGTTGTCTGTCTACGTGCAACATGCATTTACTAATTTTACGCGCTACGCAAATATTTTTGCATTGCTTTTGCTATCTGGCATTTGTATTGTATTGTCAATGCCCCGCAAACGTCAGTACTATTACAGAGGCATCCGTTTATTGATTACAGGTCATGTTGAAGGTAAAATGCATCCCAAAATTGCTGTTTCATCAAAATTCCAAACTAGTTATTATTTACAAAGATTCTTTGGGTTAATTTAATGTAGTAAAAGGGAATTTTTATAGCGTTGCACTTCTTCGCAGTTGGCTACAAAACAGTTTTGCCAGTTAATTAAATGTTGCTGGTGTACCTTAATGATCATTGTTAAATTATCTCGGTTTACATGTTCTTAAAGTAGGGATAGAAATATGTTATAGATTTTATAGCAAAATCATAAATACTTGACGTCGATACAATGACATGAATCAATTCTATTGGTTTTCATTTGATCCTAATTATCCATCAGTAAGTAAATAATTGCATAGGAGAAAAATTATGCAAAACGTGCTCACGTAAAGCATTACGATGCTTTAGTTCCTTTAATGACTATGACCATGCAACATGTGTAAATAGGTGTAACATAAAAATTTTAAATACACAAATGAAATAGCGTACATTGCAAGGATTCTACAGGGTTCCAATGGTTAAATCTGTTGCAAACCAATCCAACGCAAATTAAGCAGATAAAACTTGCAAAGATGGTATTGTGGATAATTCAACTAACCGAAAGATATTCAAGAGGAAAACATCATTAAATTGATTGCGACCCTTCTTTACAATAGAATTATAGAATCCAGTTAGAAAAAAATTGCATAGAAATTGCACGTTTACCAGTTGAAACTAACATAAGCAAAATGAAATTGCAAGTTGAAAATAGAAGAGAAGCATGCAATATGAATTTTTAATGAACTTTCTATTGATGTGAAGACATACAACAACTTGTATCGTAATTATAGCTTATATACAGCAGTGTTATTTACGAACTATATTTTTGGATTCTCCTGCCTAGTTAAAATTAACAACTCTAAAATGCAGTTTGAAAAACAAACGTGCAATTCTTCATTAATTATCTAAACCCGTTGTTATTTCATAGTTTACGAATTCTTTGTGAATTTCATGTGCTTCTTCTCAAAACTTTTAGAATGCTATTAAATAGACGGGGTTTACAATTAACTTGAAAATAAATACATTTCATTATCAGCTGAAAGTGATCGGAATGCTGGACTAACTTGACAAACTATTTCGTTTAGGGAGGGGTTTTCTGTGCATACAAGTTTTTTAGTCTTTCCAAATCATGAATTTATTAGCTTTATGTAGCATTAAGTCATAGTTTATTGTAATACTACGAGTCACATACCAATCTTAAACTTCATTACTTAAATAAGATAAAAAGCAAAATCATTTTGTTGGGCTCAAATCCTCCAAAAAACGTAATTGCATCGCAACCGTATTAATGTACGAATTCTATGGGGGTACTGACAGTTACTCTAAGCCACATGCTAAATATTCAGCAGGTCCAGTGGACTACATCGCAATGCAAGAAGTATCTGGCTTCAGTTCACGGGATGCAGAATACGTAAGAGAAAAGTCGTTTAGCCTTAGACGTCACTAAAATCGATACAACTATATTGAATAAAAATATGGTACTTTATTGAATAAAATATGCAATCAGAAGGTAGGGTTCGCCATTAATGTCTCCAAGTAGGGAGATGTCTCAGTAAAATCTTCTTGGTGAAGGCATTTTAATGGCTATAATGGTGGAAACGAACCAACAGCTTTGTAAGCAACATAAGCAAAAGAAGAGAAGAAGCATGTGAGAATTATTTACACCTCAGTTTTCCAAACTCAACCTTCACCTGGTTCACGTTGTACTCAAGCTCAAAATGCTGACGATGGGCTAAACCATAAAATCTTTTTTGTGCAGAAGACCAGGAACTAACTTCTTGGAATGCACAAAGACGCGTACATATTTTGTTGTGATTCGTATCTTAAAGAAAATCCAATCACAAAACCACCCACCATAAGTTTTGCTAAAGCCCTGCTGAACAAAGAGAGAATTCCATGAAGCGTCATCAACCAAGTCTCAATAGCCAAATAAATATCAAGGTTGCAAAGCCTACTTATATATAAGGATTGATTGAGTGACCAGGACCAGAATTGATCGATCATGAGTTGCAGTTTTATTTGATACCTATT
Organism: Willowsia buskii; assembly: GCA_034700685.1. Lineage (NCBI taxonomy): Eukaryota > Metazoa > Arthropoda > Collembola > Entomobryomorpha > Entomobryidae > Willowsia > Willowsia buskii. Next base: position 14,478 of record JAQIXW010001143.1, read on the forward strand.
CACCAGCAACGGTAGGTAATTGTATCTGATGGAAAGATAGTCCTTGAAATCTCTTACGCAAGGAATCTTTAAAATGTAATTAAGACGGCCGTAGTAGACTTTTTTCTGGTGCATTCACGCTTTCAGAGACATTTTGGGCTTGGCTATATTTTGCTAATAATAGTACCTGCATTTAATAATGATTCAGTAATATTTGTGCTGCTGTAATCATTTGGTAGGTATGCGTGCAATATTTTGAGACAGGTCAAGGTGCTGCTTATAAGTCGAGTCTGACGAGCAAAGCATTCCATCAATATAATTTTTGCTTTAAAACTGAAAAACAGGAAGTACCTACCTACGTACAGATATTGTAGTATGAATATTACTGAAACACATTTTGCTATGATGTTCGTTTTGAAAATGTGAGTAAAACTGAGAGAAGAAAGGCTAAAAATGACTAAGATAAAACACTTCTAAGAAGTATGCATGTATATATTGTCACACTAGTTTTATTTAAGTCGAATGCAAATAGAGATGTCTTCAAGTATGTAAAGATGTCCTGATGACTAATGATGAGCCAATTCCTAGCAAAACTTTTCTTAAACTAAGAATGTATGCACACAACCAGTATCAAGTTCCAAGACGACTGCAGCTTGCTGCCAATACTTAATAGCAAATGTGTCACATTTGAGTACCATTATTTTGCGCCGTCAATGCAGCGAAATGCGTCAATGTAAATGTTTTCTGAACGCTTTCCCTTGTTATTTCATTTTCCATGTACCACCACATCTCAGAATAAATTGAAAAGCGCTTCTGCTATTTGGCGTGAAACAAAAGCCTTTAAATTTATGAGATGCGTGTATTCAGGATCTTTTAACTTGCTCTCACATCATTTTCTAGACTTCCGTCTGGGCTATTGTGTAGTGTGAAGTTTACGCATAGACAAATCACAATATTTCTCATAACACATTAAGCCCGTTATGCAGTATGAATCATATCTGCACATACCTATACAACCTCAAGAGGACAGCTTAGGTCATATCATTTTCTTTAACGACTTATATCCTCATAAAACCCAAAAAATGATTACTATGCATAACTGCTCATTACTTTTAACAAATGAATTCAGTAATGAAATTGATAATATTTTTGATGACAGTTCAACTTGTGTAAGGAATACCTTAATTTTTATGCAGTTATGTTGGAAAGCTTTATTGAAAGCTTAGCATACTGACAGGCGTTTTGATTCATCTTGAGTTGGTGCGGATAATTAACATGCAGAAAGATGGTTAAGATGAAACCTATATTTGCGCGTCCACATGATGCAATCTAAAACTTAACCTTTTTTACACATGACTGCATCCTAACTTGGCAGCTATTTCATATTTACGAGCTGGCATATCCAATTCAACACATATCCAACAATAGAGCACATGATGGACTGATTACATAAGCTTAAAAAAATATGAAAAATGTTTCGTCATCATACAATATAAAACAGCCAGGTACAAAAGCCTAAAAATAGATATAAACAACAACAGACTACTTGTTCAGTTTCATTAGGATTGCAATTGCTATTATGGCAAGCATTGATTCAATAGCGAAGTTATTGTTCAACGGTTATCGTCGTCATCGTATCCGCATACAGAGACGAGACAGCAAGTTGCAATTCTTGGTGTACGATGATAATTAGCTGAGCAAGCACTTCCATTTCAGTTCCAACGTATGTGCACAACGTATTTAATGAAAAACATTCCAATAAGCAGTGGAGTCAATACACCCATCCCATTCCTTGAGTTTCTGGGAACCAAACAATCTTTTAACCTTTCAAAACTGACTGTACCCACCATTGTTTAGCTCTCGATTTAATGTGTCAATGGATTGAACGTAACTTGCAAAAAGCTAACAAGTCAAATGTCTGGTAACTTTTATTGCATTTTACATTTTACGTACCTAATATGAAATGAAAAGTCATGCGATGCAAGACAAAATTTGATTCATACTACGCATTAACTGTAAAGAAATGACTGGTATTATCGATATGAAACTCAATAAGCACAATAATGGAAAACTGCGCAAATTCCTTCCAAGAATTGTGCCAATAATACCTTACACCTGTAAAATTAACTACACGCAAATCGTAAAATATCTGCTTAAAACAAGGCTGTTCTTTTTAGGTGAGTAAAAGCTACTAAAACAAGTTGCGAGTGTTGCGACTGCATTCGTGTTTCATAAAAAAAATTCTATATTCTAACATATCCAATTATCATCGATGTATTTTAATAAACTACATCATATCAGCCCGACTGAAAAAAAAACTTTTCCGTGCTGAAACAATTTTTCCGCTTTATCTTTATTCTCATTTTTTCTTTTGTTGATATTAGCTACAGAGTTGTCTACATACTTTCAAGTTCTTCATTTCAGTAGCTTAAATGTTGTCATGAAATCATGAACGCATGAGAGAAGAAAATACTAATGATAGCTTTTGTTATAGGTGTGTTTGACTCTACTTTTCCGAATGCTTATGTATGTATTTATTGAAAAGTAAACAAAACAATTCCATTTCATGACAGAAGCGGTGGTGGTATTGGCTGGAGAGATGGATCTCATTCTTTGTACTTTTTTTTATCCCTTAATCCATAAATAACACTCTCGGAAAGTGTTGAAACTTGTTCCCTTTGACCACTACCACGCATACATAGGTCTGTGTGCGGTTGCGAGATAAATTACGTTGTTAGGTGCCACGATTTATTAATGAAAGTAGGAATGACAGACGGCCTATTATTGTTGGTAAACGCATGAGATTCGTGTTCAGTTCAAACAACTTACTGAAAAGCATAATACTGCTGCAAGAAGTATTCCTTTCTATTATATAGCTAGGCATTAATATGTATTCCACCTAATGTATTCTATGAAGTGAAGGACCTGCATTGCCTATATTGCATATGGCAAAGGGACATGACATGAGGCCCGAGACGGATCAACTAGCATAAAATCTAATGTTCTCAAAGTCCCTTACCTCTTTCAGGAGCAGTATGGAAACAAGTTTTTTTCTTACTAATAAATGTAATATATGCGAATGAGAATGGAGCTCTGTTGTGCTCACCTACACTCTTAATTATAGAAATGGGCAGAAAGATAGATGGATAGTGAAAGGAAAAATTCAACTGGATTTGTGGTGTGGAAAAATACAGGTTTCAGAGAACGCCAACGGTGAATATGGTGGCACTCTGCAAACTAACCGCGAATAATTTTTTGTGCTAACAATACACTCAACAATATAAGTTATATGCATGCAATATACGTATAAACTTTGTTTAACGATGTTTACGGAGTTAGCAGTATCGCGTTAAGTACAAGAATCTCGCTAAGGGCCCTCCAGCAAAGAAAGCAGACATCACCTTGAAAAGTTTTCGAGACAAATGCACATTTATTTTGGCAACTTTTCTCTCCGACAGCAGCAGTTCTTTCCGTTTAAGTCAGAATCAGAAAGTGATGAAGATTCAGAAGAGCTATATAAGCCCTTCCATGCCAATGCATCATTGCTTACAGAATCATGGGACCCTTGGACTTACGCATCAGTGTTTACAATGTGTATACATGATATTGAACTTAGAGCAGCAGTATGTCTGGAAAATTATACATATTCATATGCACACATATAATGCCAAAATGGCAAGAGCAACTTCAGGAGAATTCTGTAGAGCCATCACGAAACATCCTTTCTTTTCACAATAGAAAAGACGGGAAACCTACTAACGTATTTGGAGCAGCGGTATAAATACTTTTGCGAATCCCGGCCTGAAGGTTGCAATGCCTCCACCGGATGCACGTATACAATCGGGTTAGACTTGTTTTTTGAGGCTGCTTAGAAAGTTGGAAGTCATCGTTACCATTCCCATTCAAAGTTGAGGAATAAAAGCTATGAGTAGGAGAAGAGACCATGTTTATATATTCCATAAGTTCCCTTGAGTGATTCGACCGTTATATAAATCTGTTGGATTCAATCCATCTTCGTCGTCGTCGAATACATATGTTTCACACAAAAATACTCGATTCAAATGTATGGCAATATAAAAAACGAGTATGTAGGTCACATCTTCACTGAAGGGTACATATGGAACCAGTCAATTGAAACTGCGAAGGTCGTACACGGTGTTCCGTGGTTTCATTAATGGGATGGCGAGTAACTCATCGAATCTGCAAATACACAGCTCTAATTTGAGCACTTTCCCAACTTTCTTCCCTTTCAGAGTGTTTGCAAACTTATTGATGAGCCCTGTGGATTATGGAAGGAGGTGAGAAGCCTTTGAAGGAAAGGCTACTGTGAACATCGTTCTAGCTTTTGGGTTTTTTATGTTTATGCCGTATTTTGAGGAGGCAATATTAGGTAGCATGTCAACATTGTGAACGTTCGTACGTTTTCCACATCGAAAATCTAGTCAAAAGTGTATGCAAGAATGAACTAACGTCAGAGTCCTCCAGCTCCTTTAATGTCATAGTAAATTGTCATCACACATTCTCATAAACCAATAATAAACTTTCGTAATGCTCATCGGTGCCATTATTGGATTCTTGAGTTCTTATTTTTACCCGATCATGAATTTAGGTGATTGAACTATAAAAATGAATGAATGCTGGGGAGGAATTCAAAGTCAGACGTACACCATGACCCTGACTTGATTCACTGAACAAAAAGCTTTGTAATACATTGGTAGTTCTATTAAACCAGAGATAACAAAAGTTTAATACCTATTTACTTGCATACTTAAGTTTATAATGATTGTCACGTGATCTGAAAACAGGAAACTCTACCCACATTTTCTAAATATACACTTACGTGATCCCAACGATCAGAGCACTAATGGAATTCTACATCGTGATGCTTTAATTTCTTAATGGCAGGCTCCCAAATTTATAAAAAACGGAAAATGCTCAACTGATATATCTATAGCAACTATCATTACAGTTTTACTTTTGCATTATAATTCCGCAATACGGTTTACTATTCAAACGTTTCATTTCAGTATTCCCGGTGGTAGTATGATCCTTGAAAGGTGTACGTGAATTCTTCCCCACGCTTCATCATTGAAAACATTAAGCTGGTTATAGCTTGTAGTGTCTTTCTTAAATTGAGCAATTTATATTAATCCAACGTCAACTAACAAGTAATATTTTAAAGTCCCCTTTATTGTAGTAGATCTATACGAACGGCTACTTTTCTCCTCTTGTTGCAAGTTATTCATAATAGTAATAATGCGTATTATGATTGTGGCTTCTGTAGTTCAACTCATAATGCAGATAGTCAAAAAGATCCAAAAATCCAACAGCTTATAGGCCTTCATACCTTACATACTTACTACGTGATGGACGGAAATCACAAAATAAATGTTCACACGGACATAATTAACATAAGCAATAATAAAAAACTTGTGTTTCACATTCATCTATGACTTCCCGGTGCATTTGTGATTAGGTATGATATATCACAAATCGTAATAGTCACCGATTATAATAGTTCATGGCACATGTCACGTCATGCTTGTTCCGAAGAACGGTTATATCCAGTTTGACTGTGACCACTAAAAGAGGTTTGAGAGTGCCAAAGGAAATGCTAAGAGAAAGAGCGAGAGCAAAAATTTACTTTCCTTCATTATTGTTAGTTTAATGACTAATCATTGAGATGTTTTATTTTAAAACTGACAGATGCACTACATTACCAAAACCAACTTGGTTGCAAGCCAACGAAAATGAACAGTGAATCTATTCTTCTACTACAGTGACATGAAACGCTAAATTCGCAACATCTACATGAGCGTATCAAAATTGCAGAAAAACTGAAAAACGTTTATACATATCAGTTTTTGAGAGATGCAATGCAGCCATAGACTATTTTCTTAACCTTAGATTATGGATGGCCGACTACAACTACAACTACCAGCATTAGTGCAATGCGCTAATACGCTTTAACACAAGCTCACCTCCAATTTTAAGTTACATACCTATATTACCATTTGCTGCATTTGAAGCTAATAAATTCGTAATCAGTTTCTCAGATATGAAAATGTGAGTTTAGGATGCTTTCCAAAACTAATAAACGACAAGTGCTTCATTTATTATATCTACATGTGCATGAGTACGTGGGACATTGGAATGCAATAAGCTTTCAATTGTTTAAATGCTAAGCGCATCAGTTGCAACTTAACTTTGCGAAAGCATTTAATTTTCGTTGAGCAAATATTCTCGTTTACAATAATAGCTCTTTTTGTGCAAAAGCTAGGGCAATGCGGCCTTTCTGAATTTACTCGTTAGCTCCTGACCTGCATAAAAGTTAATCCCAATAATGTGACCATTAAACTCTGAAAAATTGCAATGAAATGATCTCATCTGATGAGTATTATTAGTTCACTGATACCATTGGACAGTGAAAAACGTACGACTGATGTTTCTTCTGAAATGAAAGATGAGACTGTAACATGAAAGCAAGTGCCTTTACCACATGGTTTTAACTGCACTATGGGCATAAATTAAGCTCTGCATCCGCTCTGACAATATTCCAGCTATAATTTATAGTCCTAATGAACTCGATACACTGATAGATAACAGTTTCGTCAGCAAAACCCCTAATTCCTTGTTCATTCGCTAATACAACTTGTGAATTAAAGTGTTCTTTTATCATTCAAGAGTACCTCAAGAAGTGAATTTTATTAGGCATGAAAACTTATGCTGACGTCTCACAGACAGAACACATTATATTACGTTATTCACATTTCATGCTGCACATTGCAGGCAATTAAAAATACATTCAACTTTGCGTCTTTAGGACAGGACATCAACAGAAAAGTCGTCGCACTGTCTAGATC
>JAQIXW010001144.1:0-21317 GCA_034700685.1 Willowsia buskii
AGCAAGTATGCATTCTCAAAGAATTTTGAGCCGACGCTTATAGCTAAGGTAATAAATGACCTAAACCATTTAATGTTGAAAGGTTTGATAAGTTTAGTAATTGTTAGTAGTAAAGTATTGTTTTTAGAGTGGAAATGAACAATGGGTTGGAGGAAGCAGGCTTGGAAATATGACAGAATTTGACATGCTAAAACTTCGTAGAATGTACAAATGTGGCGACTAGTTTTCAGACTTCGAGAAAAGAATTTGAATCAAATTTACGCATCATATTGTATATTGGTAATAAATAATTTCTATGGCCATTTCAAAGAAATAAAACTAAATTTAAATTCTATGGAGGAGATATTTTATTTGTCGTTTAGTTTTTTCCCTTTTTCATAATAATTCTCTTACTCGTGTATTTATATCCAAATTGTTATTTTTATTGTAATCCTTAAATACAATTGTGTACCAACCTGTCACCAAATTTGTTAAAAGTGTAATAAAAAATTGTGGAAATTTAAATGCAACTTGTAACTTACTGTCATTGAAAAATCTTCTTACAATCACGGATTAATTACAATTTTAAAGCTGTTTTTGTCTCTGTGTACAATGTTCTGACTTGATTGGTCTTTAAGTTCATCACGTTCTCGTTGCCAAGATACGGAATGAAATACGAGTACAAAATGACGCAAACGGGCTGGTCTAATCCAAACCTACATTAAGTGAAGTGTCTCAATTCCTCCAGTTTTGAGCTAGAAAACATTGTTTATATTAAAGGCAGAAAAACAATGAATATGGGTAATAATACCTTGAAAATACAAATATTAGCAGCCCAATTTCACTAGAAGAACTGATTGCTATTAGAATAGTGGAAAGTATGCAGGAAAATGATCAATGAAAATTATGAAGAACCTTTAAAATAGTGGAGTATTCTTGTGGAGAATGGCATGCGTATTTTGAATAGTGAGAAAAAAAACCTTCCCATTACGTAAATGCGTTTGCGTCAATGTTGCGTTTCCTTGATCCAATCAAAATGATCCTCGGATGGTAAAAAGCAGGTAAAATGTATATTGAATTATACTTATGGTTGAAATAAAATTGTCGCATATACTGGAATTAAATACAAGTTGACATTATTATTATTTATTACGACTGTCACTACTTTCGTTTTACATTACACATGAAATAAACTACAATTTATTCAAATTTTAACCGTAGCACGCATAAAAAACAATGTTCTTTGAATATTCATTTATTTTACTTGGAAAGAATTCAATAGTTATTATTTATACTCGATTACATAATAATGATTGTGCACAAAACATAATACAATACATAAATATTTAAAGAAAAACAATGCAATAAAAGTTTCTGACGAATTAACATATTTAATAAAAAATATTATTCTTGCGTAATAAAAACACGCGCAAATTTATTACACATTATACATAACGAGTTATAGCATGTCAAATTGTGGAATTAACTATCGAATAACAATATAGTATTTCCTCTTTTTAAATATTGGGAACGTGACAAAAGTTAATTTTTGAAAAAAACGATGCTTATTTAAAAATGATTTCTTATTAGTACAAATTCTTCAAAAATTTAAGTCACTGCCCCATAAAATGTCTCGTAAAATATGCTTACATGTAAGTGTAACTATAATATTTCTGTAATTTGTCTTTATTTTATTAAGTATTGCCAAAATATGAGTTTACAATCCTCCTAACATATCTTTGACTGGTATTGTAATTAACGTCAACAGAAACACGATGATGCCTAAAAATTTCAAAGTATTGCTTTCTTATCTTGCGTTTGTTGTAAAATAAAATTACTGACGAATGCATAGGTTTCATTATTTTTACTTGGGGAATATTGAATTCTAACCTATTTGGAAGTTGACCAGAAACCAAGTTCTTTTATAAATATTTGCTAAAATCGTGTAAAATAAATTCTGTTGGCATTTAATGCCAAATACCAGGTAAATGAGTAAATAAGCACTGATCATTCACTTCTATATCCGAGAAAGCTACCCGTTCGTTTGGTACTTAAAAGTAATAATTTATTTCCGCTACCTATGCATATTCTATGCTTAATGGCAATCTAAAAGTATTTGGAGACAAGGCTGTAAAACCTATCAACTATGAATTATGCAAGCCAGGTTGTGTGTTTATCATGTCATTTATCATGATGAAGTGATTACGCGATGAATTGATGGCGATGAAATGATTGCGATGAACTGATTGCGATGAACTGATTGCGATGAAATGATGGCGATTAAAATGCCGGTCACCCCAATCGTGAGATATTTCCACTTGTCTGTGTTCAACGAAAAGTTGTGATGCGCTAGGAGCGTCATTGCCGTCATGAATTGCCAGTTGCAAAACCGATAGTTCCAAGAAAATAGACGAGAGCAGATAACCTTCATATCTCCAACTTTATCTACGTTCACTTGTACATCAATGTGTCTTTGCTTTGCACTACGATATAGTCGCTTGTGTAATGCCAGTGGTTGACGTAGTCTGCGAAAAAAGTCAGATGTCACTTCTAAGTTGCTCACGTTTTGAAAGCAGTAGCCGTTACAAACAAATGTGAAAAGGATCCTGGAACTGTCACCTTCATTGTCTTCAATCAGAACTAGTTTGACTGCCGGGAAATTTTTGGCTATAATATAAAAGTTTTCATTAGCATCATACTTTTCTGGGTTTATCCACGCACCCGTTATTGGGAATACAATCAGTGTGCTCGGGTGCTGTACATAGTATTGATGAGCAATATGAGTATAAGGATTTACTATTGCAACATGCTTTGGCTGGTGATATTTTACAATATATTTGTAGTCAATCGTCTTCGTGTAATTTAGAAGAAATATGGAACGAGAGTTTTGGAAAGCGAGTGAGCACTCGTTAAATGACAAATCGATGAAAAATATGTCAAAGCTTTCTCCTCCAGAATCCAGAGTATTCAAAAGATTTCCAATCGTCTTTCGAAACAATTCACTTGCCTTGCATGGACTGAGGTATGGTTCATACGTGCACGTAACATTACATTTGCAAAAGATAAAAACATAAATTAACAGCCTGACTAATTCCATTTTGAGCTCCGGAAATTATTAGGTTCTAATGCCCAACAACAATACTCAATTTCTTGACTGCTGATAAATAATTGATTTTTGCAATAAATTTTTGTGGTAATTTAAACACTTTTAGAGTCAGATGACAGTGATGAGCTAATTGTAACTGCATTAGTTTTTTTCACAGCAAAACATGTATATCTTTTTATTTATAGCTTAATGGTGTGCCTAAGTATCCAAATCGAAATGTGAAGATCAAATGATTTGCAAGAATATCTTTTATGCAGCCAAATAAAAAATTGCGTGTCAAATCCAACAGACTTTGAAAAGTTACAAATGTCTGATAGAAGTTTTGAATATTCGGAAATATTAAAGTTCAATTCCTCAACCAAATTTTGTATTTTTAAACACCTTAAATAAGACAAGTTTGATGTTTATAATTCTGAGAAAACTTTCCACTGCCTCGAAATCCGTGTTCTTTTGCACCAATTGAATTATCGAACAATTCGTTGGCTCTGAGCGAAACTCATAAAATCGATGATGGAATATCTTCTATCCCGTGTCAATTATCAGGCATAAATTGGTTTCCCTAGCAGTTATAAAACAGGCGACATAAAATGGGTTATTATCTTTGAATTAATTGCTTTTTCAGTATTAAATATGAAATATGGTATATTGATTCGGATAGTTGCGCTATCGATAATATGGACATCACATTATCCAATAGTCTTAACAAAATATAAGGTGGATTCTGCTTATAAGGTCATCATAATCAGTAGATGTTTAAAAATCATTCTCTTGTGTGACATCGTCTTTGGACGTTCCCCTTGTCCAAGTAATTATAGAAAACCCATTATTGTAGCACATTCAAATCTGCGACACGCCTTGGCAATTAGTATCACCTAGCATGGTAGGTTGTGTGCCTTTGTAATTTTGAAGAACAGAAGGAGAAAATTAAAATATGGATTTTGTAGAAAAAAACCTTAGAAAAATCCTTAAATCAACATGAAACTATAATGATCAGATAAATACCCTGCTATTCGTGGAGCGTCGTCGTTTCCTTCCGAGACGGAGTCTACCCTGGACTCTGCCACTGCAGTCCGTTACGATGATCGCGTATAAAAAAACACAGCAGTCAAATCCGCTTTGGTGGAAAATTCTGCCAATTCACAAGCTGGAGTTCTGCAATGGACTCGAAGTGGAGAAGGAGACGACTTCCAGTACTACAAGCAGTACTGAAGCTAAAATAAAATACTGATAAGGGAGGCCAGTGCTGAGATTATCAATGAAGTGTCGGTGGACCCAGAAGTGAAGATGATAATCAAACTGCCGCTTATCACTATTACTGGACGCCGCACAGCATGCAAACCAAATCTGACAGCGATAAGTTTGAGTGGGGTATTGGGGCATATGCCATTGGTCATCGGAGTGGGAGCAACGGCTGAGAATGACTCACTCGCCGATTTCAGTTCCACAGGACCAGGCCGTCGGGGAATCCTAAAGCCAGACTTGGTTGGCCCTGGAGTGGAAGTGCTCTCGTCGATGCCGGAAGCGGAGGATTCCTACGCTCTCCTCTCTGGAACGTCTATGGCTACACCGCATGTCGCTGGATTTGTCGCTTTGTTGAAGGTGAGGGACCCTGACCTCACGTTAGAAGACGCTCTTCAGCTACTGATTGAGAACACCGATCAGGACATTCACGCAGATACAGAGCTTCTGGGTCGTCCTTGTCTTGGGCTCAATACTTCACTGGGAATACCGAATTTCTTTTTTGGGTATGGAAGGGTGAACGCTCTGAAGGCCGTAAAGGCTCAAACTCTTATGTTGAATAGTAGGAAAAAATAAAAATCGTAATTAAAATCATAAAGCTTATTGCTAAAGTTTTTGAGGGATAAAGAAGATTTTGTAAAGTGGAATAAATAAAATGAATAAGTTTATTCGATCTTTCTTGTATAAACTAATAGATTATTTGACAATGAATTTGTACACTTTGGTTACCATAAACTTAGGAACATTTTATGAAACATTTTGTTGTAGATAAGGAGATTGTTGGAGGATGGTGTATGCATCAAGTTTGCAATGGGTTTTGAAAGTAAGGGACTCCGTGAAAACACTCATGCATACTTAAAATGTATCAATTTTATTTTAAGTGCTACATATATTATGTATTATGTAAATCCATTCAAACTCATCGGGTTCTTTCATGCCTGCAAGTGATTGGTGATAACTTTCTGACAAATATTGTACTTACCAGATTCGTAATAAAGTTGTATGTATTTTTTAAAGAAGTTTTTGCTCCAGAAAACCTGAAAAATGAGCTTTATGCACAATAATTTTTCAATACTGCAATCATGCAAAAATTTTGCTCTTTAATAAATGCCGAGGCGTCGGACATCTTTTTTAATGATTTTTATGATATGAACATTTTTTTATAATACATTTTCTTATGCACAAATTAGGAGTAATATTGAAATCATTGAAATATCACACACAAATTTGAAATAATACAGTTAAATATGTTTTTATTTATTACGATCAAATACGTTTTGCATAATACATATTATAAAACAATTTACAGTTGTATCAATTTTTCAAACACGTGTATAAAATAATATCTTGTATTATTCCTTTATTAAATGCTTTAGTAATTAATTAAAAAGTTATAAATTTATTAAGAAAACCAATTGTTTGTAAATGCCTAACATACTTATACATGTACCAATAAATATTTGCTATACATAATATATCAACATACAAAAACTCAACCTAATTTTAATAACAGATAATGTTGTAAACAAAAATAAGGGGTACAATCGTAACTTCCAATTCACTCAAATAAATGCTTTTATTAAACAAATATTTATTAGACAACAATATTTAAATCTTAATCTATTCCAATATGATGTGAATATGATGCAACTCTTTATATTACATGCTGAAGATAAGTCGTGTCATGCCATTCATACAAATAAACAGATAGGTTTACTCTTTTCTACACCTTAATTTTTCAAATAGTGTTTAGAAACTTTCCCAATAGCTCCTTAATAAAAATAGATTTTTGTGCCCTTCAACGAGAATTATTTAAATTAGATCAGTGCATAATTAAGGATGAGAAGTGCAATTCTGGTTTTCGGGAAATTTTGTTTCTCATTAGTCATAAAATAACTATTTTTAGCAACCATCACTTCTTCCGTTGCAAATCGCAGAGACTTACGTGACACAGGGCAACAAACGCTCCTGCCTATTTCAAATAAAATAGTGCTTGTCCTTAATTATTTGAGATCATCCCAGTAAACTTAAAACATACATTGTGTTTAAGGCGAGGAATACAAAAAATATATTTGACTGCCATAATACCGGCATATGACAATACTAATTAACCGTATACTTTCGGACACAACATCATGTAAACTGCTTGTTTCACATTAACAAAACTGTTTACTTCACCAAGTTTTACAGGCTTGTCTCGTAACGCTGAACAAAGAAGATTTGTGTGAATTAACTTTAGTTTTGATGAAATTCAATACAATAGTTCGAGAACTTTTAATGAAAAATACTGAATATTACTGCCTTGTAATTATGGAATACAACCAATACAATTGTGACAATTGATCTGCTAAATCAGATTTCTAATTAAGTCGGAAGCTGTGTTAAGACTGGGGTTTTATTAAACGATTTGTAAACACGATGTATTTACATGATGTCCGCATAAGAAATGCATGAAAATTCTGCAACTTTGTTTATTAAATTTACTCTATATTGTTTCTAATTCAAGCCGACAAATCTCATTGCTAATGCTGCTGGATTTTATTTGGAAATATTCTGTGGCAATTTCGTAAATAGTCCGACTTGGTATGTACAAACCTTTTTAAAGCTTTCATTTAAGACCTTAATACTAAAAATATCTTAAATTCTTATTTATGATTTTATATTTAGAATAAATCTGCTAATATGGCATCTGATAGTATCCTAAGGACTCATTTAATAAAAATTATCTACTGACAATCTGCAGTTTTGATATAACGTTACGGGGATAGCGTGTAGATACTTGACCACGTTCCAGATCAAAAGGTATTTTCACAAATGAGCTTCTCGGTTTAAATTCGTAACGCTTAACCTTTCCTGAAGCATTTCCTTAGTTTTCAAAACTTAATGAATTACCAAATATAAATACCTTTTTATATGATATTTTTTGCAATACTAACTTGCTGTTCATAAAGTTTCCAACTCGAAATGTGTACCGATTTCCGAATATAATCAGCTATAATAATAACAAAAGCTTGTTGGCGACAACTCCAATAGTTAGAACGAGATATGGTACTTGAATTGGATGCTTGGTATGGAATGTATTTCAATCTTCATGACAATTCTTTGGAAAAGATTGCAGTAAAATTCAGATATTGTGGCAATTTTAGGTTTCTCTTATAATAAATTTTCTTGTTTATGAGTTTTATTTTATTTAAATTTCATATTACTTCTCCACCTTGAGAAGTAACCGTATAAATACCATAATCCAATGTGGATCGTAAGAAATAACGTGTTGTCATTTTAAACTAATTATGACTTATTTAAAATTCACATAACAATATTTGAAATAACCTATTATTATTAAGTAATATTTACAGTTACTTTGCCTAATATGACAATTAATAAAGGCAACTTTATTTCCCATTCAAAATATATATTTTGACTTTATTTATTTTGCCATGCGACTATTTTGATGCCAGCAAATTGCATTTGTTCAACAACTCAAAATTTAACACCCCAAAACGTATTATATATGGATTTCCTTTTAATCGAAGAATAAATACTCATTTAAGTAATATTTAAAATTCCATCATAAAAGTCATATTACGACTAAACAATATTTTCAGTTAGTTTCGCTAATACTACAATTATTAGTAATTTATATGAAGGCAAGTAAAACTAACGCACTCAAACATGCACATACCGTTTTAATAGTGAAGGGATCATACGATTAATTCATGTGCCGCTAAATGACAAATTTAATCAAGAAATATCTCATGACTGCAAAATCATATTTGCATATCATATGGGACAAAAGAAAAGGGAGAATTCTTTTTGAAGAATCTACCGATGATGGCCTAGATACTCGACCACTTTCTATCGCTTCTTGTAATTTCGCATATATACTGCTTGATTGGAAGTTTTGATGCGTAAAAAGATAAATCGTGTAAGGCTATCCGATCATAACCGAGAATCTGGATGGCGGAAAATTGAGAAAATCGGAAAGATTCGAAATTTTTACTTCAACAACCACTGACCCCGTTGAGCTATCTTGATAGGATCGAGATAAGATCTGTATTTTCTCTCAATTCTCTCAAACTCTTAGTTGTTTATGTTCATAATTTTATTTATATAGCTTTAACAATGTTTCTCAA
Source organism: Willowsia buskii (assembly GCA_034700685.1). Lineage (NCBI taxonomy): Eukaryota > Metazoa > Arthropoda > Collembola > Entomobryomorpha > Entomobryidae > Willowsia > Willowsia buskii. The sequence continues at coordinate 8,458 of JAQIXW010001144.1, forward strand.
CATTGAAAAATAATTGCAAGAATACCACGTTGCATGGAATGCAATATGAATGTTAAGTTACTAACACATATTTAAGGTTTTCTCTTAAAGAGACACAGCTAATTTCGGTAAAGCAATATTTGTAATCTGTGTGCCTTGTTTCATTGACATAAAAAAGGCGATAAATATTTCATAACCACGAGAATAACCAAATCACTTGTGTATAAATACTCGTCAATTTAAATATGTGACGGAAGAAAATATTTTGTGAATCCACTCCCCAACAAAAATTTCTACTTTAATTTCGCCTTTTTATACCTTACTAACTTTACCACGATGTGCTACTCATGTCCTTAAAACATGATTTATTGTTCTAAATCCTTTTTAAAAAGAAATGCTTTGTATTTTTCAGTTTCAACTTAATTTAAACAACGAGCGCCTATTGCTTCTTGCCAACTTCTTTTGTTTTCCGGTAACGAAATTTCGTGATCGGCCCACTTATTGTAAAAACTTATCTTCTTCATCTAACTTCTCACATCAATTTGTAAAAAGATGATATCATTAGTAAAAATACATTTTTTAACTAACCCTGGTAGTAACAATCACTCTAGAGAAACTGAACTATGCCAAAAGATAAAGTAAGTAAAGAATGTTGTTGCTGTGTTTACCGATAACCTAGACATGAACCAAATCACTTGCGTTTAAATATCGTCAATATCAATAGGATACGGCAAAGCATATTTTGTGAATCCACTCCACAAAAATGTTCTACTTCAATTTCGCCTTTAATTAGTTTACTTTATGACATTCATGTCCTCAAAACATGGTTTACTGTTCCAAATCTTTCTAAAGGGAAGAAGTCGTATTTTTTCCTTTTAACTTCTTAATTTTGCACCCAGACCCATCAACATTAATGACCCCAGCTATCCCGAATACACCTACCGAAACGTTTGGTAAATTTGAATTAGTCAAATTTTTCTCCGAGAACTCCCAATATTGGAACTATACTTTCCAAACTTAATAAACTCAAATTGGTCAACCCATTCCGATTTATCTTCAAAGTTGTAAGTTGTAATTCGGAAATGCTGGAAAGCAAGGATAGCATAAATCACGCATCTATAAATTATTGAAGAACGTCAAATGCGTCTGTTCAAGATATTTTATCGCATACGGGACAAAACATTGTATCTGATTACAAACCATATTAAATAAATCTTTGTGGAAAAAAGCTGTAGCAGTAACAAATCATCTTTTAATAAATTAATGACAGGGATTTTACACTGATCTTCGCAAAAATTCTAAGAATTTGGATGCGGGATTTTGCAAACTATTTACCTCGTTTTTCGAAAGTACAGTCTTTTAAACTGATCGTAAAAACTTTTTCTAAGACTCAATTTTTGTATTGAATATTATGAAATGAGTGGTGACAGTATGAAAGCATCATACTATCATGTACAATAAATTAATACATTTTAATTTAAATTGTACCGATATGCATAAAAATTCCATCCTATTTGAGAATAACTTATGCATACAATGGAAAAGGGGCTTAATCTACCTACCCAAACGTTTCGTAGTCGTTTATTTTAATTCACAAACTTTGATATGCTTCGAATTATTTTTTAGCCTTAAACTAATTTCCATACTTAGGGATTGAAGGAACCAAATCGAAGCCTAAAGGTTTTAGATCACAATAATATTAAATGGATATATGTTCAAAAAATAGCTACTACGTATATTGGAATATTTTAGCCAGAAAGAATGCCCGTTCCTAATCGGGGTTGGTGACTATGTGGCTTTATTTATCTTTTGACTTTTATGTCCAAACCCTGATGAAATACCTTTTAGTACTTTTGACCCATTCAAGACCTATACGTACTAAAGTATCTTGTTTCCATCTTGAAATCATAATTTAAAGTATTAGCAAAATTGGACTTTAGTCATAGAATTTATCCAGCATCTTGCTTCATGCTAGTTGATTCTAACAATGTTTAAAACTGAAGCGCCAGGTAAGAAATTATCCTCCAAGAATTCGTTTGAGGTCTTTGAATTCACGTTTTCATCAGTATCAATAGGAAACAAGAAATCTTTTTTGCAAATAGTTGGAAGAGAAGGAGCTGGAGAATTAATATATCTAGAAATCATATACATACCACTCACAACTAGAAGAAATATAGATTTCGTCAGATGCTTGCATGTAATAAAATTTAATACATATTCTTACATCATTTATGTATACCTTTTATATTTGATAGTTCTTAAAATATGAATTTGTGTTTCCGCGTTATTCTCGCTGTATATGTAGTGCCGAACAGCTTCTCCGTCGTCATTATGCTTTTTGCATTGTTATAACACATCACCATGACGCTCTTTTGTAATAACCTGTCACCTATTCTCCCCTAGCATCCATATATTATAGATACATGACTATATACATGTGCTAAAATATGAAGAGCAATAACTACTGAAAAAGAAATGCAACCTATCTTACCCTGATCCTGAAATTACGTAGAATCCACATGTGGAAATGCTTGACATAAACGTTTTGTACTAAAAGGGCAAAATATGGGGTAAAACTACTGGTGTAAAATATCGCAGAATATGTATCCTTTTTTATAACACCGTAATTAAAAACAATTGCGCTACGATGATATAAAAAGCAAATTTTCACAAATCGAAAAAGTATTCCATGGTAAGCTATCTTACTCCTATTTATTTTGAGCGTCGGAATATAGATTTTCAAAGCCTAGATTTTTTTAACGTGCATCATCATATAAACTGTCAGTTCTACATTAACAAAACTGTTTATACGAAGTTTTTTATGTGTTATATATTATTATTTTTCAATATTTATGCTTTTAATTTAAGCAATTCAGAAGCGGCACAGAACCGTTATGTTTAAGCCAGAACAACCAGGACGCTACGCTGGACGCTTATAATAAGCAGTAGTATCAACTTATATAAAAGCAGAGAGAAAATTCATAAAAATCTGTATAATCCCAATTATTAAACCAAAATATCTGTCAGTTTGTCACGACAAATCTTTTCACTAATATTATATCCTATCATTCCTTCTGTTTTATAAAAGTCTGTAGTGATTTTGTTTCAGACGTTTTAAATCGAGAAATGCGACCGTAATTAGTCATGCTGAAACTTATTATTTAGGTTTTATTGATGGTAAATCTTATTTAGATGTAAACTTACATAAAAATTTTCAAGCTACTTATATCCCACTAGCACTTTCTAGTTGCTAAAGACTTCAGCAGTATCTAAGACGACTGACCTTTTTAATCAAAAATATCCCCTACAACCTTTTAGCATAAATCATTCGTGCGAATTTTTAGTTTCTCCTATAATAAATCTGCTTGTTTATGAATATTAATTTATGAAAGTTTCATATTAGTTCTCTACCTCGAGAATTAACTGCAAAATTACCATATTCCATGTGAACGGTAATAGTAAATGTGTTGTCGTTAAAGACAAATAATAATTGAAATTCACTCATCAATATTTCAATTATTTTGAAGCAATAATTGCTCTCTTTGTCTAATATGACAGTTAATGGTACCCAAAAGGCATTATTGTTTCCGATCCCAAATATATAATTTGTGCATAATTATTTTTTTATGTGAATGCTTCGCTCTCTGCAAATTTTTGTCGTTCAACAACTCAATGTTTACAACAACTTGTACTATAAAGACTGCGCAGACAGCACATAAATTATGGGTGAAAGATATTCGACTTGTCCAGACAAAATATTTATCTTGCTATTATGAGCAACATCCTAAATAACTAGTTCTGAGTAGAAAGTATCAGTTCTCAACATTGCATACAATCAGACTTGAGTTTCCAGTGCTTGTTGAAAAATTAATTGCCACCTAAGTCCCTATGTGAAATGGGTACAACTTAGGTGAATTGTTTGATGCAGACTGGGAGAAGAATGAAGTTTATATGTTATTTTATTAAAGCATAGATATTTGCTTATAAAATTCCACTTTCCATGGGATCGAAGAACAATTATTTAGTCATTTAGGACTTTAGTAATATTTAAAAATCACTATTAAAAGATATATTATGACACAATAATACGCACATTCCATCACTTCAGGAATTTCGTAAACAAACTGATCGCTTACCATCACTTACGTTAGCTATTTCCTAAAATTTTCTCTACAATTCTCACAACTAGACAAATATAGATATTGTCAAGTCTTTGCAAATCAATACCAAGACCTTTTGTAAATAAGTTTTTGGCTTGCTTAAAATAATCTTCAGCAATTACATCTCAATTTTTCATCCTCCATTACACAGTCGTAATGAATTTCCCAAATATAGAATTTTACTATCCAAATAATACGGAACAAGTATTTATAGTGCTGTAATACTGTCCAAAAATTTTACAATGTAAATCTTAATGCGTATAACCCATATTACATGGAGATATATCGTAAAAGGCTTACTGATCAAAAGAGAGCATGGCACGGAAATTTTAAGGAAACTCTGAAAGATTCAAAAATTTTACTTTGATAACCACTGATCTCATTTAAAGATCTTGTAAGGATCGACGTAATCTGCTTTTCTGAAGAAGAAGAATCTTTCAAAACCCTAAGTTGTTTACGTTTACAAATTTTTTACATAGCTATTTTTTCTCTACGTTGAGAAAAAATTGCTAGAATATCACGCTGCGTGGAATGTAAGAATGAATGTTATTTCATTAACATTTTTAATATTTTTCTCTTAAAGAGATGAAGGTTTCCCTTTATCATTTTATTTTAAAAAGCCTGTTAGCCGTCCTTCAAAACACCACTTTCCAATCAAACACTCCTCATGGCTATCTTAACTTCTGCCAGGCTTAGACATATTTGTGATCAAATATGGGAGTAGTGACGTTTTGACCTCACAACGGGTGCATATGTTTCTTCAAAATCCACTCCTTCCACTTGTCACATGTATGCACCCATCGGGCATGCATGTGCAGTTAGGTAATAATGATGTTGTCATGCTTTAATGCAACTCACAATAACTAGCTAACACAAAATGAAATAATGATCAGTCTTCAACTAAGAGCAAGCGAAATAAGATTGAAGTTTGGAGCTACGAATATTTCTTGCATATGCATACGCATAATAGTACTATGGATATATTATGTAGTTACATGCATATAGTAGTATACATATTTTTGTGACACACTTGTCTGAAACGTTTGACAACCAAACGTGCTTTAATTACAGTTTGTCCTGTTATAAGATTGAGACTGATAAACAGTGATTGTGACAGTGATTGAGATTTAATGGACTGCAAATTATAAAGTAATTGCATAAGACCATAATTTAAAGTAGTTGATGACATCAAAAATATAAGAAAAGCATAGCTTTAGTAATACATTGACCTAGCCATTAGCCGCTGACATTTGACACTGCCCCTTTATCTCATTTACTTTTAAACAGATTCCGGAACCTGTACTAAAAACAAGGTTAGTTTTGACATTAGAAAGGCCGTAAATACCTGTTTACAGCCTTCCTGATGTCGCTTCATGCTTGAAAAGTGCAATTTTTTGAGTTAAATTAAATAATGCACGTCGCAAAATAAATTGAATCATCAAGTGAGATTTACAAGAGAGAAATCCATATATTCTAGTTCTTGTAAAATATGCTTATAAAAATAGGACACGAACGTTTAGCAATGAGAAGATGGGTAGCTATGTCCCATTTCTTACATTCTACATTATCAAAAACTCCACAACACTTAGATTTTTTAAACAAAATCAGTCAACCCATCAATTATAATGACCCCAGCTATCATGAATATATCTACCAAAGCGTTACGTAAATTTTAATTAGTCACATTTTTCACCAAGAGCTTACAATAATGGAACTATGTTTTAAAAACGTAAATAAACTCAAATTGGTCAACCCGTTCCAAAATATCTTCCCGCCGGTTTGTAAACTTTGGCCGAACCTGAAACATCTTGATGCCACCTTAATCAGTTCAACAGTGTGAGCACACGCTTCACGGAAGCCATACACTGTTTGATATGCCAACTACTTGTTCTCAAAAATAGCTGTAACCAATGCAACAAATGCATGTGAGGAGAGAGATGACAATGTACATATAATCGTGATAATGATAGAGGGATCTTTTTCTTCTTATGGTCTTATTTTTCATGATGGCATGCAAAAATATACAAACTTATCAGGTCGAAAATCTTCACGATATTCGGCAAGGATATTAAACGGAATGGCGAAAATTGACAAGAAGCCTGAAAGCATCGATAGCACAACTGTCGATACTGAAAGCAAAGCATCAAGCTCCGATAACTTCACACGCAGAATCGAATGATAGACAGGTGAATGATGTGCAACCATCATATTCCTCAAATTTTAGGCCGAAATCTAGCAAAATGTTCATGTCTGAGGGGGCAAGAAGGGCTCAGCATCGTTATTTTAAACGTCCAACTTCACCAATTCATTTAGCAGGGCATTTTAATAGAGTACCACATCGTCCCTATAATGCTGAACGAAGATATGCACCCTACCTTTACTGTCACGTTTGTGCCAGTAGAGATCATAGAATAGACAGGTGCATTAACAAATGGTTAACACAATGCCTTTATTGCCAAAAGTACAACCATACAGAGGCCTTCTGCTTATGATATTAAGCACAGAAGGCATTATCCAGCATAAGTAAAAAAATTATTTGACTCTCTAAAAATAAAGGCAAAGAAAGGTTAAGTTTTTAGTTTTACTTAGGGGAATAAAATCAGTTATTTAAACCTACTCATCATCATTATCATTTGCTCAGGATGTAAAACACGTAATTCTCTACCTGTTTCATGAAAATATCCTTTTTGAGGCATTAAGAACATTAAAAATATTAACGCTTATTTCTTTAAAATAGTAGTAGTGAGTAGTGAATATAAATTCGATTCAAAATTTCATAGTTAACGTACCTTAAAATGACAAAATTAAATTTATTCCAGCTTTAAATTTAAATCAGAAAATATACCTACAACTCAGCTTCAAAATAAGTGAAACATCGGCAATATTAATAGTCATCTAATACTTCATCCACCTATGATCCCACGTTTACTCTATTCAAGTTCTTTTTCTATCAGCAATTTTAATGTAGCATACAAATATCTATGAAGCAGTGATAATGTTAAAATATGTCCTATGTTCTTATACGTTTTAAAGTTACATATTACAAATAGCACGCACCGACATAGAAATGGGGCTACTTGAGACTAAGGCAATGCTCATTGCATTCATCATGCGTATTATAAAAACACGTAAGATTAGAGTTTAAGCGAGAATTTCTTACCAAGAAAAATATAACTCTAAAAAGATTTACTTATATTTAATTATTATATTAAAAAATATTTTTATCTACTTGTATTCAACTATTACTTTTAAAGATATTTTTATCTACTTTGAGAAAAACTAAAAACACTACATTCCTAGAAAGGAAAGCGTTATGATTTTTATTATATAGTTTTACATTATTTCTCTACATTGAGAAGTAATTGTGTAAGTTTTTTTATTTTCGACTTGGCAAAACTACGCGAATTTTTTATTTTTGTGAAAATTATGTATGTTGTGCCACTTTACTAGAGAATGTCTATGCAAAAAATTCCAGGTTGATACGATCAAATTTGTGGAAGTTATGAACAATTTTGTGCCAAAAAAGTGTTAAAAAGTAGCGCTGTTTTATAAAAAACCTAAACAAGCTATTGAAATGAAACTTTTTGCATTCGATAGACGATGAAAAACTAAGATTATGTCTTTTTTCAAAAAAGTGAAAATTACAGTTTTAAAACGGAAAAATGTATTTTTCTAAGAAACTTTACAAAAAAGCCAAAAATGACAAAAAAGACAAAAAATCTTAAATAAACTAAATTTTATGCGTAGATTACGATGAGCTGATTGGATTAAGTCTATTTTGTAAAGTTTCTTGGAAAAATACATTTTTGCGTTTTAAAACTGTAATTTTTTCTTTTTTTGAAAATTTGAAAAAAGACGTAATCTCAACTTTTTATTGTCTATTGAATGCAAAAAGTTTCATTTCGATAGCTTGTTTAGTTTTTTAATAAAACAGCGCTACTTTTTAACACTTTTATAACACAAAATTGCTCATAACTTCCACAAATTTGATCGTATGGACGTGCAATTTTGTGCATAGGCCTTCCCTAGTGAAGGGGCACAACATATATAATTTTCACAAAAATAAAAAATTCGCGTGGTTTTGCCAAGTCGAAAATAAAAAAACTTACACAATTGTAAGAATACCTTATATGACAAGAATTATGTGTGGACATAATATAAGAATTAATGTTAAGTCATTTATATATATTAAGTTTCTCTTAAAAAATAAAAATTAGTATACGAAAGGCTTATGTTCAGTCATAATTTTACACAATTTCCCGATTGCCAATGCCCATCAACATTAATGATCCTAGGTATTCCGAATTTTACTTCTGAAATGTTACGTCAATTTAAATGATTGTCCCACATTAGTCCAGTAGATTACTCTAAAACCATGTAAATTTCGTTAGTAAATACCTACGCGAATAATCTTATTAGTAATATCTAGAATTTTATTAAGGACTTGCTATCTCTACCTTGGATATGCTTCAAATGGAATTAAAGAGTAAATATACGGTCACATCTTATGACAAAGCAATTATTTGCAGTTTGGGTGCCTTATACCGCAATAAATAGTTGCTGAAAATAAAAAATCCAGCCACTTAGCATATTGACATAACATGTTGACGTCAGGGAACACGGGAACAAGTCATTGGTACTATACTATACAGTTTCAAATTCCCATTCTATTTTTTATTAGGCGCCAACATTCGCAATAAATATGATTTGCGTCGACTGCTCCATCCGTAGAAACAAGGAAAGAGTAATAACTCAATTTGAAGAAGATGCAAACTAACCGTGTATGATGCATAATCAACTCAAGTGATGCATAGTGCTTTCTCCGTTTACAACTGTCATGTAATTACGACTTAATGGGCAATGCAACTGTGAACCTAGTTTAAAAAACATAAAGGCATTTTTCTTTGTTCCTTGATTATCGTAGCCTTACGAAAGTTTCAACCAAATGGACCAGATTAAGGCATAAAATTTAAAAAAAAAAACATACTTAATTCCCTACCGTGAGAATTAAGACATGAAAACGTGAAATATGTCTTGTACGAGGCATTATGCTTTAATAACTAAACGACGTAATGTTCAGCCAAACCTCAATAATATTTAGCTCCAACGTTAGTGACTATTACCAAAATTCCTTGAAATTGGGTTTCACCGTAAAATATATAATATGCAAATACCTTTTTAAGGAGAATTTAGGTTCAAGGCTTCACATGAAATTTCAATTGTTTGTATGGATTTTTTTAAGCCATATTTTTATAGAGTTTAAATATAATAATAACCCAGTTTTTTATCCAAAAAAGAATTTTTATTTGCACCTGCGATCCATGAAAATAAAATGAAAATTTTCCTCTTATTTTTGTCGGAACTTTTTGCCTATTAACAACTGTTACGGGTTTTTAGACGAGTGTGTTATTTATTTTGTAAATCTTTAATTAAAAGTTTAATTATCAGCCATTGAAGACTTCATATTTTTCTTAAATTCCTTTATGACAATCTATTAACTATTTCAAATTTCTAATATTGATTTTAGAATTCCGCAACAACCACTTCTCCGGGTTTACAGTTGAGGAGAGACATTGAGCAAATCATCATGAACAAATATGATGTGTTTGTTTTTACTATTGGGGCTTCAGGTGACTCACAAGTGAAGACGCGGTATCATGACAACAAAATTGGAGCAGTGACGTACATTCCTTCATACAGTAACGTACAAAAGAACGCCAACGGTATGCGTACATTGCATTCCGTAGAAGTGGTTATATGATGCCCAAGTTTTTCAGGCAGTGAAATGCGGAGATATATTTAAAAAAGACCACGGCGTTTTGTTGATTCGTTGAGAAAATGCACCATTCAGACCTGGTTTTTTCAACATTTTTATTGAAACTTATTATAACACTCATATATAACTTATTTTTTCAACTTATATTTAAAAGCAAAACATCCAGATTCTCCCTCGTCATCATTTTAAAACGTACAGTCTACCCAAGATTTGCGGAGCTTTCTAAATATGTTGTAATAGCAGAATCCTATAACTCTATGTATATATGCCATCCAGCATGAAGCTGGTCTAATCCGTGCATCTTATTATGCAGATGTAATCATCATGTACTTTACATTAATAAACTAATCGTCCGTAAACATTCAATCCATACACATCTCCACAATCATTTGTTCATAATTCCACATACTCGTCAGTAGCGTCTTAAATATTCCTCTCCCACTTTCGGAATTATCAGAATTCGTCACAATTCAATTTGGTTTGTAAAAAGGTAATCTCGTTAGTTAAAGTACATTTTTAACTAACCCTATTAGCAACAATTACATAAGGTAAACTAGATGCTCCAAAGAAATATTCCCTGAGAATGTCCATAGTTTAGTAGGCCAGACATTGCATAAATCGCGGTTAAAAAAAATATTCGCAGTTTAAACTCATTTGAAAGACAATTATATTTTTAGTTACGTGACGAACAATTACAATGTACCGTTACCATGTCAAAAAATGAGTAAAATCATACACTATGTATGCTCAACAATATTGTCCTCGCCCAACAGTTGTAAAACAACTATAATTTTGTAAATACTAATTGCTCATCGCAAAGAAGTTACCAAATACAGTAGGAAATTCACCTGTATACTTCTAATGAAATAATGTGCGCTCGTTATTCTTTAAGACCGTCCCAACCAACTCAAAACGTACATTGTTGAAGACGAGGAATGCAAACAACTAATTGACAACAATAATAACAAATAAATCATGATATAAACAGATTGTTTTACATTAACAAAAATGTTTATTGCGCCAATTTGTGAATGATTTTCCCATTGCGCTGGAAGAGCAGATCTGATTTATTAAACTTTAGCTCTTATAAAATTCCATAAATTGATCCGTAAACACTTTATGAAAAATACTAATATTATAGCCTTATAATTTTGTAATACAAATAAAACAAATCAAATTGGGTTTTTGTTATTCTAGATTTGCGCATATTTTACAATATTATGTACAACTGTTATTTCTAACACATGTATTGGACTTCATAAATTTATGTAGAAGAATCATTCCGCACATTCTGAATTGATTCATTAAAATACCTTTAAGGTTTCCTATCAAATGGTCGTCTCGGCCAACTTGTTGATTTTTTATTTGGCTGTAAGGCCCCTGCTTGCTTTGCTGGGTTAAAAACTTTAATATGCACATTTACACCAATGTGCATTCCTTTTATAAATGATATTTTTTGAAATGCAAATTTGCAGTTTCTGAAGTTTACGACACTTAACTTATACCAATCTCCAACTACAAATAGAAATAACAAAATTCCATTATAATAAAAGCCTCTACTGACATACAATTTAAATTATTATTTTGAGTTTTGCTGTGAAATTTTGTTTGAACAAAGATAAGCATAATCATTCAGAAACTGAGAACTATCGCGTTTCAGATTAGCTATTGTGAGGAGGTTTCTATCTTTTCATTTCTTGGTTTGGATGATTTTTACACGGCATTATAAAAAATATTATGGTATATCAATTTTGTTGCCATATTGGTCTTTTAAAATGCTCATTTGCACTTTCCGAAAGCACGAAAGTGGCATATTTTGCATTTAAAAATTTGTGTGGATGAATGGCAGTTTACGGCAATATGTGTTATATGTACCGCAAAGGCTTTGGAAAGGAAAATGAAAATGAAATGTGACTTCTCCAGTACAAAATATCAGTACTTTACGTCGTATACAAACAGACGGAGCACCCACTGTTTCTTTAAAAGTCACTTGCCACCTAATTCCCTATTTGTAATGGGATAATATAAGTTTGATGCATAATGGAAGAAGACTAAAGTTCAACTTTTAAGACCTTTTGAAATAAATTATGGATAATTTTTAACTCCATTACACAATCGAAATGAATTCCTCAAGAGATTCGAAATCCACAATATCTTGATTCCACCTTAACTGTGTGAGCACACGTTTCACGGAGGCCATGTACTTATTGATATGCTTAATAGTTTAATTTTCCCAGTAAAAATATTCGATTCGTGAGATAGTGTCACACATCAATTTGTAAAAAGTAATACTGTTAGTTAAATCACATTTTTAACTAACCCTAGAAGTAACAGTCTCGCCAGAGAAATTGAACTATGTTGAAACTAACACAGCTCTATAAAGTTTTGCTATAATGTTCATCGATAACCATGAGATGAACCAAATGAAATGCATGAGAAAAACAGCAAAATACAATCTTTTGTGAATGAGCGTTATTACTATAGTTACTGCTCACAATTCCAACTGTACATTATTACAGTCAAGTTTAGTAATTTGAGTACTTCTTTTTAAGATGTCGATGTCAGTGGCGTTTAAGGCTAAATATTGAATAAATGGAACATTATTGCTAGTGATGAACCTCAAGTTCAGTGCTTTTCCTAGCTTAATATGAGATAAATTGTCCAAAATGTGGCAACCTAAAACTTTAAACTGTTTTCTTCATGAAATTAGGTATTATGAGAATTTGGGATAAAATAAGTTCTTTTACCGATTAGATAATGTGGAAATAAATCATTTTGTTTAGTCTACGAGGTTTAAAAGTTGTGTAAAGATCGTGCAAGATCGAATATTTCTTCTCAGGGGAAAGATGTACCTTTACAGTAATGCTGGAGAATTTGAAAAGAATTTTGGGAGTGTAAAAGTTGGTTTAGCTCAGATATTTGCAAAACACGATAAGGAATGCTAA
>JAQIXW010001145.1:0-21317 GCA_034700685.1 Willowsia buskii
TCCGGTTGCTGGTTCCAGACCGTGTGTAAACCTAACAATGCAATTTCAAGTAGAATATTTTTTACACATCTCATTTTGTGCTGCGATGTAAATAATGAAATATGATTCACAAAAACAATGTCAAATTATTCTATAGCAAAGCAAGATAAAAACTAGACCAATTTGACGAAAATTATTTTCGGGTGTTGGATTGCTGAAATAGGCGCTTTGCTGGTTTATAACTGTAATAATGACCATCTTCCTGTTGTGCCTGCTTGCATTTTAAACACTTTCTTATTGACCAAAACCACGAGTTGCAGTGTAAAACACTGATAGTCATGGTGTCATGGTATGAGTTCAAAACGCAGTTTCAGTGAAACTCCAGAGGAAGCACACTTGGCTGAATTCATGTGCATGTAAAGTGTGAATATTACTGAATATGAATATGCATAGACTTTCAAGAGAGATGTATGCCGTAACAATGGCATGTGTTCATCTTCTCTGTACCTGTACGCGTACGGATTACGGATAGTTAGTGAATGGTACTTGGACTCATAATGGACTCAATGGACTTTTATCGTTTGGTACTTTATACTTATATTAACCGTTTGCTTGCTAATTCAAGCTTTCCAGGTGTAGACTCTTTGGGTTTTTGCATATTTATCGAAAAATGTAAAATTATACCCTATATCGTTTTTAGGCATTGGAAAAATTCACAAAATATATATATGTAGAAAACTTTAGTGAAATTATAGTTTATATCCCCGGTCGCCAATATTCGCTACTACAGTAGAACAATTGATTAATGAGTTAAATGTCTACCCAAAAAACTGTAATGGTATCAACAGATTGCGTCATTTATCATTGCATATGAAATTCTAAAATGCTAAAAATACAAACACATTGATCATGAAAAGATGATATTCATATTAGCTATACTACTTTGCTTCTTCTCAGCCCTCTGCTTCTTTCAAGCACATGTTAAAATTTGCAAATGAACCAGCTGATTCCTTTCAACGACCTACGCTCAACGACATTCCTTCGAGCAAAGCAAACGCGTCAATGGCATAAAATATCGTTCATCTATCAAAACAGCACAAAATCTCTAGGCATCACACCAACATGGATTTGGATCATTTTACGTCTATGCAGCTGGCAATCACACCCCAAATTGACAACCTGCCTCTCCAAATTACTCATGTATACCTACATGCAAACTTATCATTTTCAGATATTAACGACAGTATTATGCATATCGGAATTATAGAGATAAGATGCGAACACTGGAATAAGCAAGGAATACACTCTTCTTTGACTCTCCACAGAACTTTTTTCATAGTCAGATCAATGATATTGATATTACGATAATGCAGTAGTGGTATATAAAATCATTTAATTTCAATCACTGCTTCGTTCGATGATGTTCATCGTTATGGTTTAATACGTAGATATCACATCATACCTACATGCATAAAGCCTAAGTAGCATAACATTTCTTGGCTATGCCCCCACTACAAACTGTTTATACAGTTGTGCATAAAAAACAATATTTGAAAAGAGCTTTCCTTCACGCATTCATGTGATCATCAAGTGGATTGCTTGTCTTGATCATGAGGCAGTCTTATGTAGCACGAAGGTAACAACGCAATTTCTCTTTCTCATCATAATCATGTCCCATTCTCAACACTGGCTAAAAAAGACTGACGAGCATACTTGACTTACTTACATTAGAAATACAAATATTATGATGTACAAATACGATGAGACAAATCATACAACGTGATTTCTTATCCTCACTTGTTTTGCTATTTGCGAAAAAAAGAAACCATTAACTGTCCACAATTTGCAAATTTACACAGAGTAAATCATTGTAAAGAACATTTTATAAGACCGAGGGAGAGAGGCTGAATGTACGATTAGAAGATTGTTAGAAATGTCGTAGTGTGTAAACTAAATTAATAGGCTTTCAGTTTGGCATCATAAATATTGATGGATTGTGCGACTTGTGGGAAACGAGGATATGTTTCTTTTCATAATAATTCAATTAAAAAGGGTCACTCAACTGGCGCTTGTGACAAGCTAAGTATATTCACAATAAACAACAGTCAAAGATGGTATGAAATGTGCAAAAGAAATTATGCGTAGTTGGTTTCAATGAGCCCCTTGTTATTTTTCACTTTGCATTTTAATTAGGTTGAGATTAACATTTAATACTAATTAATTCAATATCTGCTGATAAAGTAAATTATTACGGAATACGATCGAGAGAGCTGGAACTAGCTAGCTTTCTATGGATAACGATGAAAAACAAAACGGTCAAGGAGCAGCAAAAATCAAAGGACCAAAAATTATGACTTTTTCGCAGCATTTTGCGAACATGCCAATTCTCATGTATGAACGAACACTATCGACTGCTAGAAGTTTTGCTCGTCTTTGTTGTCTCGAATTATGTCTCATGGTCTCATGATGACACGTGCCAGCTAAAACAGCTGCATCTTTAACTGATAACGACAACCAATAACAAATTGCCCTAAGCAGTGTTGCTTGTGATGTTGAATAAAGTTTTTAGTTAATTAGATGTTCACGCTTATTTAATATCATTGAATCATCATGCTGCAATTTATTTTTATATTTTCATTATTGTAATTTTTAATAGAATGCCAAAACATTAATTTTCATTTATTCAGAAGCGACCAAATAAACACATTATGCAAAACGAAAACTCTTATCTCCTGTTTTGTCCAGTAACAGGGCAGAACCGGGAAAAAGAGCTGAACCAAGAAAATCAGTACAACTGACATCATGCAACGATGCAACAGCCAACTCTCATCATCAAATAATACAGGTTATTGATTTGAGGTTAACCCTTTTTATGTGGAGACTGTGTGCAGAGTAGTAACGGTCATTGTCCATTGCAATGGCCTCTCATTCATGATTTTGATCTGCCTGTGTGATGGAATTTGGACGGTAGCAACAGCAAGAGGTGAATAGGTGTGAGGGAAAAAGGAGACGACACGGAATGCAAGCGGTAATAGATCGAACTTGGAGCGCCAACAAACTGTCATCTGTAAAAGCAGCATTTACGGACACACAAGCAGGCTGAATAGGCTGACAAAGGATGCTACCATTCTATTGCTGCCGCATCCATGATAAAAATTCCTATGCATTTATGCATTATTCTCTTATCCTTGGTTTTTGTAAGTTGAAATTTTTAGCTGATCAAACAATGAAATCTCCAAGAAAGAGTTTCCCCCTCTGTATTCTCAACAATTGGAGATTACAGAATATTCCCTTAGTCTGCACTGTTGAAGAGTGCAGATAACTTTGGGAAATCTCCTTTCTAAACGTAAAAGGTCAATCAGTTGTCAGTTCATTAGCCTTTAATATGAAAAAGAAGAAGACGATTATTGAGAACAAACAAGTAATCGTGGTGTGGATGATTATTAGAGAAAAAGACTCTTTAAGTTCTAACTATTTTGATCACTGTAAAAATCGGACTTGACATTTGTGATAATGAAGTTGAGTGAAATATGGATTTTAAAAAACTTTCAACTGTTTAGCTTTAAGAATTATTATTTATTATTGGCTGAAGATAAGTGATGTTTATATGTGGAATGTAGGATACCTGCTAACGATTATTCCAAGTAACTAAATGTGATAAAGGTAAAATGCGAGCTTTTCAGTTGATTCAGAATTTCAATTAATATCATTATATGATTTAATTGTTGGAATCATTCTAATGTTTTATTGTATTCTATTTTTTTTCAGAAACCGTGTAATTTTAAATATTCGTCAAAATGTTAGTAAATCACTACAAGAGGGATTTTATGGATCATTTGGTTGGGAAAAGAGTTGTCATAATCGCTCATCAGGATGTGGATAGTGTGTGCTCAATTAAGATATTGACAAGTCTGTTCAAAACGGAGGGGATATCATACATTTTGTTATCATGCGGTGGGATAATAGATATGAAGGCAAAATATGATGAATACGCCGGTCAATCCAGCACGTTCATTATGGTTAACTGTGGAGCATCTGTGGATTTATTGGAAACGCTTGGAAACCCACCACCTGAGCATATGTTCTTCATCATCGATTACCACCGACCAATCCATATCATCAATTTTTACAACAGCACTGGGCAAGTTAGACTAATCTCTGGTCCTGAGTCGGACGAAAAGATTCCTGAATTCGATGATATATTTGCTGAAGATCCTGATGTGTCGGATGACACTGACTCTGAGGAGGAAATGGATGATGATGACCTCGATGAAAATGGGGAATCGGAGAGATTGAAAAGACGAGATGAGCGGGCGCGATTGAGACGGAGACACAGTGAATGGCTAGAAAAACGGGAGAGGATACTTTTTGATTACAGAGAATACTCATATTACGCACGGCCGGTATGGGAATTTTTACTGATTTACTTAGTTACTGTCAAAGTAAAAATATTAAAATATTCATTCATGAAACAATAATAAATTTCGCATTGCTATTGTTTCCAGTCGTCCTTGTATGCCTTGGAAATCACATGGGTCATGTCCCGTGATGATATGGAGTCTATATGGTGCACCATAGTGTCGCTAACGGACTCCTTCATCTCCAGTCGCATTTCTCGTGCAAAATACACCGAATACGCAAGTCTTGTAAACGACCATATTCTTCGGATAACAAACGCTGAGAAACTTCCTCGAGACTGTCTGAAAATACGGTTTGAAAGGGAACTACACTTGTTTCTTTACCGCAGCTGGAGTATATATGAGAGTGCAAAAGCTACTCCATATGTAGCCAATAACTTGAAGACATGGTCTATGGAGGGGTGTCGTCGATTTCACCAAATGCTGGCCCACTTGGGTTTGCCCTTGGTAGAAGTGAAGCAAAAATACCTTAACATGAGCATGGATCTTAGACGTCAACTTGTCGAGATGTTTTCTAGTGAGACCGTGACTGAAAAGTTCAAACTACCAGATGTGGTGTTTGGTTCATTTGTTGCAGAAATCGGGTTTCGACCCAAGTTTAACGCACTTGATATGTATTTGGCCACACTTGCAGTAATTGAGGACCCAGATCCACATAAATCAAATGAAACCAAGTTTCTAGATGGTATGCAAGTGCTTAATGTTCGAGATACAGACTCCTTTAAACACGGGGTTGAGAAGGCTAAAACAATGCTCAAACTTTTATGTAGTCAAGTCCAAATGATGGTGGATACAAAGCAGATGCAGGAAGTTGGACCCTTCATTTTTGTCCAACTCTCTGACTCATTACTGGAGTATAACTACTTTAAACGACCTTCGGCAATTCCTCTCCTTGTGCATTTTATGCAACATGCAGGAATTCGGTCGGGAAAGAGAAAGTGGAGACAGTGTCCATGGATAGTAATGATTCCATATTCGCCAGAATATTTCCTAGCTGTTGGCGTTCAACCAGGGGCGTATGAGCAAGATGAGAAGAATATATTTTACGAAGTGTTCAGAGTATTAAAGGCAAAGTTGCCCGATGATGTTATTCTAGATTACTTTGATGGATGGGCGATACTTGTAAGAACCACGCAGCGTCAGTTATTTACTGATCAATTATTAGCGATATCTGAGTAGTTAGGTTAGCATTGCTAAATTTTAATTGCAACTGTTTACAAAATGTGTTTTAGTAGTCAGATATTCGGATAATTTTAGTTGTAATAAGTCGTATTTATGTCACTATTTACTATATATATACAGATACTCTACTCACAACTTTCCGAACTCAGAACAGTGAACTTTTTTTTACGGACGACAGGGGGTGGGCGCATAAACATATAAACTAATAATAATAATAATAGTAGTAGTAATATTCTACTTGTTTCTAGTTTAGTGAAGGATTCATTTTCCTTAGAATCTGATCTTCGTGTACATGAACAAAAGCATTAAACTTTAATACGTACAAACGATAGGTTAGTAATTTAATTTACTACTTTCATTGAAGAAAATGCAATATCCTGTTATAGCATAAGTATAGTAGGATATTACATTTTTTCATGTACTATTTCATATCGTAGTCATAAGTATCAAACCATTGAATAGCACACAACCAGATAATACCAAATTTAACTGTAAATATTGTAAATATTATAAAACCTAGTTGTAGTCACTCTATTGGTGAATGTACATAAAATAAATACGGTAATGTTCGTTGTGGAAGTTTGCTGTTTTTTAATCGCTTTATCTTCATTTAAGTATTCAGCTAGTAATTTGAATAAGATTATATATCCGTCCTGATGATTTATATATGAGACGTTCTGTTTACAAGAGGTGGAGGTATACCTTTCCGAGTATTTGTCACCGTTAGTTCCGCAGAATACGTTTTATCGTCCAGGTTGTCTTCGTAGTAAGCAGTATCGTCAACACTGGAGTACACCGAACAAAAAACAAACAAAAAATATTTTAAACTAAATGATGTGATTGTATAAAACAGTACAACTACAACTCATGTGATTTAGTGAATTAGTAATAAAACATAGTGCAATAACGCAAATATTGTATGAATGCCTATGTCTTGTAGAGACAGACATACGAACGTAGTTTGGAATTGTACATATGTAATAAGTAGCCAAATATAACGTATATATTTTTACGCTTGAGTGTAAATCCAAGTGAAGTAATAGGCCAACGCCAAAATTAGTGAGATTAGAAGAGATCCAAAAACGATAAAAAATGGTCGTAATTTGCCCCTTAGTCTAGAGCTGGATGGACAGCACGCATCACCATATCTGGCACATGACAAGTAGGAACAGCTAATTGATTCCAATTCACCTGGCGAAATATACATGTACCTTGTTAGAAATATATATTAAGAATCAAAAGTATGCATATATAGTATCCATTGAGATGACCACCTTACCTTGAAGTGCTTTGAAATCTTTGGCATCCAGAACTGAAATGAGACCTTGCAAGCATTCCCATACCAAATCCCCACATTTCTCCCTCAGATTGCTGAAGTGTTCCTCGTCACACTCATCCCCAGTACCGTGAGGATGAGACGACTGAGACGTAGTCGACGATTTCGAGCTTCTTTCACCACGATCATGTTGAGATTCATCGGATGTGGTCGTACTGGCAGTGGCTGGACGGGCAGACTTTTTATGATCGAGATGCAGATGTCCACTCTTATATGATGATTTACCACTGGATGAACCAAGGGCATTTGGCGTCCATACGGAGACATCTGTCGATTTTGAGTCTTCATCCAAGAAAGAAGTAGACATGAGCACGTCGCACCTCATCACGTCACAATACTCTCCTAAGCACACCGAATCTTCTGCCTGGTTTGAGAATTAGTTTCAGAACGGATGTGATAAGAAAACAGTTACGTATTAAATTTAATCAAGCAAAGTATCCTTAAGCTAAGCTTGGAGAAAATCAAATTTTTCTAACCTTATTGATAACGTCAGCATGTCGCCGCTCGATATGCAAGTCAAGATGACGCTCCAAATAGAACTTTTTGCCACACTCAAGACATTGCCAGTGAGAAGATCTGGTACTTTTTAATGACTCCCTTACTCCTAACAAATCTCTGGAGAGGTTGAGAGGACATTCAATTGGAAGATTTACGCCATACCGACTGAGCACTGGAGTCCAGTTCTATAAAGTTACATTCATAAATAAATATTTATATTTGTTATTTATTTATTTAATGCTGCTTTTTCTTTTGCTTAATTTCATTCCTGGCTTACTTTTTGTACAATTTTTCTAACAATTGACGAATTGGTCACATCACAAGGCTTCTTCCCCCTGCCAAAGAATGGAGGCCAGTAGTCTCCCACCCAGAAGGCAAGCATGAATGCTACTTCCAATAGAGCAATTTTGCAAATATTGGACAAACTACAGAACCGGGTCACTCCTGACATCATGGTACTACCACAACAATCACTGCTATCACCTAGTACCACCGATTCTACCTCACCGCCGCCACCACACACAATGCTTTCTTCACAAAATTTTCAATACCAAACCAAGCAAACTTCCTCGTTCCGACAACGTTAACATATATTACCTATACAATAATATCCTGTGTAACGCCTATTTGTTTCCAGTGTACTAGCCTATTATTAAAGTTAGATCAATAAATGAATAAGTACAGTTTCTCAAACAACTTTGGCAAGGACAACTGCAAACACTTTCGCTTTTCTGTCACTTTTCCATATTTTCTCCTCTTCCTTAAAATCACAATGACAAATCAGGAGGAAGCTGCTGCAATAAAAGTGGATTTACTCCGCAGTCACTTCCGATTATTTTTTCACAACCATCGTTACATCACCACCGCAAACTGCAATAGCTTGTTAATAAGTTGGGCAGTAAAAAGTAGGAGCACCTTGTCGTCGCGCTTCATCTTGCCGACAGTTTCCTGAGCGCAAAAAAACCCCGAAATTATATAATCGTCTTATTCCTGCAAATAAATCAAATATCTTATTATTTTGATCAGAAAAACAAACTGATAAAGAGAGGTAGGCTTTCCACTTTAGTCGGATCTATCGCAAATGATCCTTTCCGTATGAAAACAAGCACGTTTGAGCAGTACGCTCTATATATATTACCTCTACATACAATATAAATATTATATATTCATATCTGTCCGGTACTAATTTAATTCCAGCCCGCAAATGAATGAAAAGAGAAGGAGAGAAAGATAGAAAGAAAATTGGGATTACGAAGAGAGGTAGGTAAGGGAAAGACAGGCGGTGTAAATGTCCGTTCACCGACAAAATGAAAACCTGTGAAGTGCTTGACTGCACTGTGTGTCGACATTAGATTCTTTCTAGCTCTAAAAGAGAAAGGTATCTTGAACATGGACACTGGGCACTACTAGCAGAGAAAACAGTATCAGCGAATGGTTACGACTTGGAAACATATTATAGAGCTGCCATGCCACAACTTCCTTTTCCCCTTCTTATGTATATTGTCACTTCTTTCTCCACACCATACCACCGAGGAGTAGCAGAGAGGCAGCCAGCAGCACAGTTGTATGCTGATTGATGGAGATGTAACAATATAGTATTTTCAGCTTGGAATCCCGCAACTCAAAGATCCGTTATAATCCAACTAGTCTTCCGTTTCAAGTGTGCTCAGAAAAGCATCAAAACAAAATCATCCTAGTCATGAGAGGATGTACATTCTTAAATAGAATAGGATTTGCGCTAATTTTTAACATGTGTGTATATTTACAATGTCATAAAATTCCTGGCTCAACGTTCTTTCCACTATAGTTTTATTCTGAATTCTAGCATCATCATCATCATCATAGTCTTCTAGCCTGGTTGTTTCATTTTATTTTTCGATTATTCCGCTGAAAAGGCGAATGAGATATTTATGGCATGATACACAAAGATTATCATTCCTATTTGTAGTGTAATATATGGGGTGCTATAATATCAAATTTGCATGTATATATCCAGTTACTATATGGGCGGTGCGTATTTAAACGTGTATTTGTATATATAGGCTGTAATATTTTTTACGCTTAAAAAAGTACTAAAAAGCACTTTCTCCCGTTGTGCTGGTGTGGCACACCCTGACTAGCTCAAGCTGAAAGGGGAAAACGATGCAGACATCCGCATTCTAAACGAGCTTATGGTATCAGGTGGCTGCAGCTCTGGATAAGGTGACTACTGAGCTTTGTCATTTGAGTTTTAAAAGCCGCATCATCAACATTTTATAAAGTGGAAGATTGGAATAAAATTGCAAGGCAGAGGGAGTAAAAGCATAGTTTCAAGAAAAAACAATTACATGAGAGATTTCTGCTTTCAGGAAATTGCGAACGAAATGCGTGACGCGAGAGTAGAGAAGCACATAAATCGGGTATTATGCATACCTACACAACACATAAATAATGCAGTTCATTACTGGAAAGAAACAAATAATGTCATTGTAATGGAGCCATAAAACAAAATGGTATACATACGAACGTATGCCGACTTTGACTTGATCTGTGTTCGTACAAAGAAAGCTAGTTTGGTGGTAATCGAGTGGTGAAAGTCGGAGAAAGTCCTTGGTAGTTTGCTTCTTACTAGAATTATTTTTTGAAAGAAGATACTCAAATCAAGCTTTGCAAACGAAATTGTAACTTTGCTCCTACCAAATTCATAGGTTGTATATTTTTTATGGACATGCTTGAACAGGTTTTCATGCCAGATGTGTAAAACGCATTTAGGAGTGCCGAAATAACATTTGTGTAGATCATTCTAGAAAGTAGTCTTGAAGAATTGAAAATACGGCTACATTCTTCTTGCCGACTGGCATCTCAAGTTTGCTCCTTGTAAGGTTGACTTTTACTCTGCTCGAATGCCAGTCCAAGTTTCCTTTCCCCTCCTTTCCTGCTGCCATTCCATGGAAAATCAATAGGAGACTATGTGCATAGGCGCGTACTATATGTCCGTATATATTAATGTATTAATGAGAACAGGGAGCTTTCCGCAGGTTCTTTATTATGTTTTCTAACTATTTTTAATCCAATACAGAGAAACCTTGTACTGTAGCATTATGCATGGTTTTGTACAAATACATAAATGTTGTGCATAGATTATATTGTGCATATCAAATATACGATTTCCCAACAAAATGAGTTGATGCAGGTGCAAATAAATACAACACAGGCAGATAGACGGCATAATGCCGAAGTTCCAAAAGCCAAAACCAGACATGCAAACGCGGAGTCCTCCTTGTCACATAAATGAAGCATTCTTATTGTTTCTAGCATTTCGTCTTACATTTCTGAATTCCTTCGAATTATTAAAACTGTTAAAGCATACTTAGATTATCAGTTTGTGCCTGCTTTTCTTGTAAAGGTCACTCGAATTCTAGTGTGTTTTCATTGAACTTTAGGCGTATCCACGGAACAGAGAACCCGTGCCCGTGTTGTAAAGTTCTTTTTAAAAAAATACATAATAAACATGGGGATGATTAAAAAGCGAGTTGTTATGTTACTTCATGTCAGAAAATGCTCAGTGACATTTGCTAATTGATGATGTATGTCAACGGATGTTACGAATGTTGTGTTTGGAGAATTCTATTTCAACGTCATTCCTCCTCGTGCATGGTGCATGTGCTAGCAAGAATGTATGTACATGTAGTATGTAGGATGTAGGTATTTTAGGCAGTTTTCATGTTGCCTTTGTTCACAAACCAAACAAAATGGAAGGCGTCATGTTTCGTTTGAATGCAAGACAACAAACAAAAAGCGTAAGTACGCAAGCTTAAACGTATAAGCTTGTCAGTAGATTTTTGAAACTAAATAAAATGCCAAGAAACTCTCCACTTCAAAACAGCTTTTTAAATTGTGGGCAAATCTAATTTTCATCGTCATAAAAAAAGCTTGCTTAATAACATAATATTATACAGGGATCTTTGAGAAAATTTTATTTGATGCTCCCATCAACTGATCTATTACATTTTCACTAAGGATTTAATTATGCCTGAAAACTTTTTTATGTAATCTCACGATTTCTAACAATTATATGTGATTGCAATGCTGATTGCAAACTTTTAGCTAAATTAATATTAACTTATTATGCAAATTAAACGTATGATTACCTGCACCTGGATGACATCCAAAAATACCAAACTTGGGCTCAAATTTTTTTCGTTTCATGTTGTTTTTAACATGTATTTATCTATCACTATGTATCTAAAACTTAAGGCTTAAGTAAATTTCATACGACCGCTTCAACATATTTTTTCCATTTCCTTTGTTCCACTCGTAAAATGCTGTCATAATATAATTTAGAAAGTTGCTGGTAATAAAATAGTTGTGTTACATGCATATGGAAATTAGTAATGAGTCTATAAAAAAGCAAACCAGATAAAATCACAGAAAAGAGGATAGAGAACAAGATTGGAGGACGTGTGGAGTGGAACATTATCCTTTCAAAATGTTCACGATTCATATATGTGCCATGTCATATTTTTACTCCTTTGTTTGTTCTATCCCTGCTTTCATTTCTTTTCAAAATTTTCTTCACACACATGGAATATTTCTCTGTGGTAGTTTGCATTACGTAGTCCAAATTGGAACCTGATTTCATCAACATTTTATTAGAAAGACATACACCGAGTGAAAATCATCTTCACTCGTCATTAGTATGATCAAAGGCCAGAAAAAGTACAAAGAAAGTTTGTGCATACTTGGCAGTACAAATCTTATACGAATTCATACTACAGTCATACGAGTTCTACTATTGACAAAAAGAGCATTCATCTCATAACGAGTTTCAAACAAAATGCGAGGCTTTGAAAACATGCGAGTAGACATGACTAGTTTACATTTCGAGAAAAATTCCATATAATCTTACTTAAAACACACAGCATGTAATCCTTTGTTGGAAGTATTCCCTTGAAATCGGTGATCTCAAAATCCTTTGTAGGTAATGTCACCTCCGATAATTCTTCAAATTTGTTTGTAAGTGCATGTTATGGTGTAAAAAAGGGGAAGAGGATTCAATGGAAAAAAAACTTGCTTAATATGCTTTGTACCCGCCAAAGTTTAAGCCCAATGCAAAACTTGAAGTCAAAGATGACCGATTGAAAGGCATACATAGTTGTTTGGTTGTTGTTGTGGAATCAAACTTTTGTGCTATGTCAGACTTCCAGTGTATGTAGCTTTTTGTGTAATTATTAAGAGATTTTTGTGCTGGTGAAGCTGGAACTAGTTTGAATTTCAAGCATTGTTTGTCCTTGTACTGACAGCCGAAAGTAGATTGAAGACGAGAAAAAGTAGAGAAATCCAAATAGCATTTAGGCAGGTAAAATTTAACGTGCATCAAAAGAACACAGTTATGAAGCATTGAAAGGTTGTGGCGAATATTGTATATTATCTATATGAAATTGGAGTGGGGTTTAGTAAGTGAGCTCAGCAGTATAAAACTTTTGATTCGTGGTATTTAGTTGCCGTTATTTACCGTGCTACGGGGAAACTTGATATTCTTACAGAATATTTCAAAATTTAACTCGACTTGAACACATTTTTACGCACATGCTCTTCTCTTTCATCAGTTTCATCATCACTCCACACGAGCTATTTTAGGAAACTTTACTGTGAACATCTAGCAGCGTTACTTGGGATGGAAAAGAAACCGACAAAGTTTAATGTTTACGTTTTATATAAAAAGAAAAAAAGTTTTGAAATCTGAAACAAGTCAACTTTATGTAAAAGTAAATTCTATTTAAAAAAGGACTACTGGACATCAAATGAAAGTTAAATTTTCTCTTAAATATTTACAAAACTTGTCTGTCACATAATACTTTTTTGTCGCCCTTTCAGTCTGCAAATACTAAGACTAAATGAGTTGTGCAAATACAAAATTTGACATTTATGTGCTTATATCTCCACTTCCTGACTTTTTTCTCAAAAAAAAGTATGGTATGGTATCTCTGTTTGATGAAACTCGACAACTCAATCGTAAAAGTTTCAAAGAAAAATATTCAATTTAAAATTTAATCCAATCTCTCCTTCTCCTGTTGTTTGCTTACAAGAGCTACATCATTTGGTTTGAGCCCTTTTGTCCAATGGAAGGTAGAAAGGATCATATCCACTCGTACATCAATTTTCATTCTCTCATCCAGTTGTTGATTTTCCTCTACCAGATAAACCTTTTCCGGGTGACACTGGGTTAATATTGACAACGAGGTTGTTCTCTATATAAGATAGTAAGCGTGCAAAATAAGTATATGGTACGGATGGAAAGCTCGTGAAATATATAGAGAGACCTGACAGCCTCATTTAAACTCGTTTTAAGAATAGTTTTAAAAAGTTACGGGTACAAATCTAATATCAAGCATTTTCTAGACATTTACAGTTTTACGCGCTTCGGGTTAATAGTTTTATTTAATGGTTGCAAAAGCATCCTTCACTTTTTTATGCTCAGCTCACTGACAGCGGATCAGTAAACTTTTATTTGTTTTCTTTGACGAGATTCTAGCAAATTAACTTATTTTTTTGTGCTACGTTTAAATGCTCTCAAACAAGTAAAAATGATACGAGCAACTGTGAGATGAGAAAATATTTCACATTGCTTGTAACTTTCGGTTGGTGACGTTGTCGTTGTTTCAAACTCAAAGGAGAGTAGTAGACAGTAGGGAAGAGTAACGATTTTTATTTCATTTAATATATAGATATATATATATATATATAGTTTTTCCCTTATTTCATTTTAATTTAAATTTACATGAAAACATCTGGAGGAGCCTCTTTACTGAGTTTCTCATCTTCGAATGTAACTGTCTTGGAGCGGGTTGGACGTGGAAGTGTGGCCGAGGAACGGCCACAGCCAAAGTTCATATTGCCCAAAGTTGTCATTTCAACGACATTGGGTTGCGGCGCAAAAAACTCTGTTGCCATACTCTTGGGCACAAAATATTCGTCTCCCTGTTAATTAAAAGAGAAAGAGAGAGAAGAAAAAGACCAGTCATAAAATACGAAACAGACGCGCCAAAAAGTAAAATGAGTTTTTCTCTTTTGTAAAAGTAAATGCGGAAGAGAAACAGAGAGAAAGCAGGAGAGAAAGCTCTTTTTATGAGAAATGCGTGTCAGGATGATGAGACCAGTGTGGGTTGTAAAAAACCACATGCACACTACACACATGTGACATGTTCGAAAGACAATGAAGATATGGTAGAGGATGAAGGAGAAAAAGGAATTTGCATTTATTTCTATATTATGTGAGCATTTCTCTCCTGCTTCCCATATTACAGCTGTTAGTTAGACACACATATTAAATTACTTACCATTGTCGTATTGGTACTGTCTAATGTTATATGTTGTAACCCTACATGATTTTCCACTGGAGGTGGTGTGTCCTTTTTTATGCTTTGTGGTCAGGATATTGGACGGTGATATTGACGAGCACGGCCTGTTTTGCTTCGGACAATTTCCTCTTGCACGAGATTGAATACTGTGGAAATCAGTGCCATTCCTAGCAGGATGTACACTGACGACACCAACAATGAAACCTGCTTGCGATACAAAATGGTGGAAAAAAGAACGAAATTAAAATAATTTAAATTACAGCATCATCCATACAACACATGACATCCCAATTAGAGGCTAAAAATTCAATTTCTTTTTTGATACGATAGGTAAATTAGAAAACTTGATTAACTTTCATAATTGTTCCCATTGGCTTACATGCTTTGAAAGATGGGGATCCAGCATGCCTCCAAACCCAATTGTAGCTAATGAAGCAAAACAAAAGAAAATTGCGTCGACAAAGGGCCAGTCCTCTAGCCACCAGAATATTCCTGCGCCCCCACACAAGTAGGCGAATACGAGTATCAAGGAAACTGGAATAGGCACGCCACAGCTACCTCGTTTCTACAAGACACGAACATGAACGCAGAAAATGACACAAAAGTTAATTGAAAAATTACTCCTTTCAAGCTTGCAACTTGTGGTAATGGTAATTTGCATGAAGTCATCAGCTCTCATAATATTCTACTCTACATATACACACTTCATTATTGTCATCATATCATCATCTTCCCAGTTATGAAAAATTAGGAGTATTGGTTATGTTCCCACGGTTTTTCGTATTCTGTACGGTTCATGATTTTCAATTTTATGCAACAAAATCCAATTTCCAAAGTATTTACTGCAAATTGGATACGTGTGTTTTCGCTAACTCACCAAACCACTGCCACCTCATCGTTATCATTTTCTTCGTCTTTTCATTCTCCAATCCGCCCTTAGAGTCATTTTGTCATAATATGTTACTAGCTACCTATTTCCTGCTTAATTTCCTTCGCCAAAGCTTGCAAACTTTCCTCAAATTCTAGATCTTTATGCTTGCATAGCCAGAGCCATCATCAGCCAGCACCCCCTTAACATTATGTCATTATCACCATTCCCATTCACCGACATCCGACATCATGCATATTAGCGTTTACACCATGCACTGTATCCATAATGATAGGTTAGACGCATAATGTTCACACTACGACGCTTTATAGTCTGACGACGATGAGAGCACAAAAATGAAAAAGGTGATTGTCGTCGCACGTCCGTCCATCTCGGTAATTCGATACTACTCTGTCAGTGCCAATTGAACTTACGAGACGAACAAAAAACTGTAGCGAGGATGAAGCAAATTAGCATCGTGAGCGTGCGTTTCTAGAGGGTCGCGCATAATGAAATGAACACAGGAAATAGAAGATTTGACAGCATCCAATAATTTTGGAACATGACACGTTTTTTGAAAAGTGCTTTCTCTTTCTCTCTCTCCCTGGGAAATGGGATAAAAGTATCAAATTATTCCTCTAGCTTTTTACAAATGCCCATTTAGCCTGTGAAGTCGCAACTGCTTGTCCGTGTTTGAAGTTGGCTGCTGCTCATACTCTCCATGCTGTTTACAAAAGGATCATAGAGCCCCTTTGGAAATGACAAAGAGTTTACGTTTGTGCTCACGTACTTACCAAAATGATAGACTACACAAAAGATAAAGAGACGACGAGAAGAAGAGAGAGAGAGAGAGAAAGAGAGAGAAAAAACGATTGCACTCTGCCCTTTTTACACAAATCTCGTCCCATCTCATTAATACTTTGTGAGCCTCTCATTTTCTCAAAGTGAGTGCACACGAAGAAAGCGTTTGCAGAAATTATAAGCTCTTTCACTTGATCACGTTGACGACTGTGGAGCATTAAGACTAAAAATATATATCTACCTTATATACATTTTCTTCTCCCGATCGGTGAAATGAAGTGTGTATGTGGCACGTTGAGTTAAGCTTTACTACAATCATCAGGGAGTCTCGTAGTCATCATCATCATCACTCCAGAAATAATATTTAATTTAGCTTTCTGAAAGCGAAATTCCCTACAGGATATTCTGAGTAGAACTACCTACGTTTTTTAAAAGGCCATGACACAAGGACTACACTTTCCTGCCACCTTCTTTACAGCATAATTCGTGTCGTGCCCTGTTTTTTGTTAACCTTAAGCTTTTTTTAAAATAGGGAGAAACTAGTTGCCTACACATTTACGCAGAAAAGAGAAAAAAGTGTTACAAACGGAAATTGAGTTGAGTATATGAAGGTGGCACTACCTGGAATAGAAATACAGACGAGAGAAAGAACGAAAAAAAATGATCATCGGCTCAAAGAAACTTTAGTGGAATGCATACAAAATGGATAGATGAGGTCCTTAAGACGCCTCTTGTCCTCAGCTAAGTGGTGTATTGCTCTCTCACTTACGACGAAACCATTTATTTTTTTTATTTTCTCCTTTTATTGCCCATCAAAGCCTGTCTAGACTGCCCTATAAACTCTTTTGTGTCAATAATTAAAGTAAGCTGGAAATGGAATGGATAACTTGGTGGTGGTGGTGGTGGTTGGTGAGATGATGAGAAGAACAGCGAGAGTCAGATGATGTTTTTTATTTCTCGTTTTAAGATGCAAAATGGAAAAAATAAAGCGGAAAAAGAGGCACTTACCACGATTTTTGAGTATATCGTTCGGATTCCTCGAGATAAAAAGTCTCCAACGGTGGCCAAGTAGCAAAGAGTAAGTGGGATACCTACTGCAGCATAGAAGACTGTTAAAATACGACCTGGTAATGACTTTGGACTCACACTTCCATATCCTGGATGAGGCAGCAAGGCAGTTTGATAAGAGAAGAAGAAGAAGAAGAAGAGAAAGAAAATTGTTTAACCATCCGAAAAGTGGTATTCATCTCATTCTACATGCAAGCTAATACTAGTAAACGTATGCGTGTGTGCCACCCTGTATACCTATGTCACAAAATGTATGTACCTATATTGGAATTCCATACAAGTAAGTCGAATCGACCGTTCATTTTGTTTACTTTTTCTTTCGCAAGAAAGTGGAGGAAAAGGAGCGTGATCAATTGGATGGTGATGAGAATGATGCAGAGGTGTGAGATGAAGGAGGAGAAGTAAGGAAAGGAAGAAAACTAGGAAATTGGAAATGTGTAGTGGTAATAATAGCGAATGTCCGTTTCAAAGTTAACTCGATTATTGGAGGGTCATTGGAAATACATATTATGTATGTATGTGTTCTCAGAGATTTTAAACTTTGTACACATAATAAATGAATGCACATATAACGCGTTTAACTATTTTCTGGGCTCTTATGTTTGTGTTTTTTTCAACTTTCGCAAGTACTGATGGTAGTTTTATGTTCACATGCTACAGCTCCCACATCTATTCGTGTATTTCCTTTACGTCCCTAGCTTCTTATATAAAACAGTAGGACAAGGGATTTTTTATGTAAAAGTTGGTTGTTTTATTACTAGCCATACCGATTGTCGTAATGAGCGTCAGCGAGTACAAAAGAGCAGCCGGAAAATTTTCGAACGAGTCCTCTCCCCCACCGTAATGCGTGTCTCTGGTTGGTCGTCCAAAGTCAACATCGTCGATGGAGAAAAGCTGTCTCAAAATCTCGTCTTGGAACTGTTGCAACTCCAGCTCGGCTAGTTGTGTCCAGTTGGACTCGTAAAAGACATTTAGCTCGATTGTTAGTGCCCTGTGTGGAATTAAAAATTCATTTATTTTTCCATCATCAACAACAAACTAACAACGTTAGCATTTCTCCCTACTTGTTAAACCCAGCATGGTACATGTAAAATAGCAGCAGTATGGCACTGAAAATAATCAACTCCATTTTTCGCTCTTTCCTTGGTTCACTCCTCCCCCTAAAATGTTCATGATGATGAGGACGACGACGATGATGTTGTCGTTGTTGCTTTTACTTCCATTATTATAACTCTCGTTTCACTCCACCACTTTTAGTTTTTTTTTTCAAAGAAACTAAAAACAACATCATAGCGCCAATATAATAAGCAGCCAGGGTGAGAGAAGAAAAGTGCATTTTAAGCTGTTATGTGATGCTAGCCAATTATTTTAAGTATGCCAAGAAAAACCCTCAGAGCTTTTTTTTCTTCTCTTTTTCCATGTCCTCTTCTACTACATCACCATCTGCAACTCTCGTCCTAATCTCTCAAAGTGCTTTACATTTTCACTTCGTTCCTTCGCGCTTTATTATTATTATTCTAATAAACAAGAACCTCTCTGCTGAACACTAGAAAAAGGAATCACAACACCAACGTCAGAGCATTCCCATCAAATCTGCAAAAGTGCACATACAAAAAATATGACATTGTTGTTGTGTGGCATCATATACTAATCCCTTTTTCCATACCTAACATACCTATGACCTATTATGATTATGCAAACTGTATATGCACACTATCAACATCATCATGTTTTACAATAATAGTTGGAAAATAGTGTCCAATTCCTCTGCGAGATGGGAAAAGATGAAAGAAAAGACAAGCCATTTTCTGCCCTGACATACTCATCATCATTTACTATCATGATGGTAAAGCTTAATGACAGTTTTCATTGTGTTTTTTTATCTATGAAGAAAGGGAGAAAGAAAGCATTACAATATTTTATACAGCTTTCAATCTAACTTTTTCCCAGTTCCGCCATCCCTGAATGCTGAGTTTTTTTTACGAGAAGCTTTCTTTTCGATCTATCATCTATGTAAATAAAACGCATCGCTATATGTGTGCGCCTTGTTAGTAGTACATCATTACTTGCCTTCTAAACTACAATACTACTACTACAACCACTATAGTACTACTTTCTACTTACCATAATCTCATCACTGTGCGATTCCTCAGAGTATCCAACTCACTTGAGCTAAGGCTCTCCTTTGCCAACAGCCCATGATGGCTTTTATGGTA
The DNA here is from genome assembly GCA_034700685.1 of Willowsia buskii. NCBI lineage: Eukaryota > Metazoa > Arthropoda > Collembola > Entomobryomorpha > Entomobryidae > Willowsia > Willowsia buskii. Next base: position 19,707 of record JAQIXW010001145.1, read on the forward strand.
ATGGTTTTCCAGGAAAAAGAAGGCAAATGCGCCCAACAACACATACACAATTATAGCGGCGCAAACGGAAAATATGGAGAGACAACATCGTCTTGCCTCACACATTGTGCTAATGGCTCTCTATTTCTCTTCTTTTCCAAGTCTGGCTTTTTTTTCTTTACTTTCTTTCTTCTTTCCTGTTTTCACGGCTGTCGTGTACAGTCGACAGTCGTTGTAGTAGAATTAGTAGTATTATTATTGCTGTTGTTTTTTTGTACGTGTAAGTACTATGAATGTATAATTTATACGTTTTTTGTGTGTAAATATCGACAACAATAATAAAAGGAAGGACTAATCGGAAGAATGATGATTATGAGTGGGATTTGTGGAGCGAATTACAGTAAAGATCAACAAGATTAGTAGGCGCTAATTGTATGGCTAAGGTCTTGGAATAGTAGTAAAAAAGGAGCATTGATGGTTCGATCGATTGCGGTAGTGGAAGCAATAAGACATGAGGATAGTTTAAACAGTTGCTCACAGAGCAATAGGTTTTCACTTATCTCGTTCATATTGACTTTATAAAGGAGCGGTTGTTAATTAAAGTGGGAACGATACAGTTGTAGTTAGTAATTCGGGGTTTTCAACTTTTTTCTTTCTTTTCAGTAAGTCACAAGTAATGTATAACAATTAAACGTTAACGACAATCGACTTGTATTTGACGGTTTTTGTTGGTGATGATGATCGCGATAATTTTGCGAGGACGATGATCTGTACTGCAGTGGTGGTAAGAAGGATGGTGTGTCGCCATTGTACCTGCCGCTTGGCGTGTGTGCATTATGGTTTCGTGACCAGGAGGGATACACTTTCTTGGGATGATGAAAATGGTTGTGACACACGATTACTCATAATAATGTACTTTGATCTTTAGTTGAGGTGACACAATTGTGTAGTGCAGGTGCCATTGACTACAGTCAGGAAAAACTTAAGTGAATAAGTAGAGCAGCCAACGTGTTTAAAATGTCAAAAGGGAAGTTATAGTTTGACTCGAATTTGTGGGTTAATCGCTAAGACAACCAGTAATTTTGAAAAGTTCACAACACACTAGTGTGTGTAACACGTAAAAAGTATCACTCTAAATTGAATGTATCAAGTTAAAATTAGTTATTGTCACACCAACATGAATATAACTGAATTCCAAGTGACAAGTAGACATGTGTGTACAAATTTTGTTTCCACACAGAAGCGACAAGCGACGCTGGGTCCAGAAACGACACTGATGATTTGTGTGCAGCAGACAAGTTTTGTAGCCAATGCAGTAGCTGACGTGACCAAAAGAAGAGTCACACACTTTTTGCAAGTTTAACGCTCTGTAGCTCTGTGGCTATTGTATCAAACAGATAAATATATATGAATCTAATCTCATGTCACGATCTTGACGTTTGAACAAGAGATGTTAGGCAAGAAGACAAAACAATGAAAAATGACATTATGAGCTATTGTCTCCGGTGAACTTGTACTAACGCTTAACAGCTAACATAATGAGAGTTTTTGTAAAGCTTATCTTGAATCTATGGAAAAACATTAGCAATAAATACACTAGTTCAACTACTCAGAAGGAAATTTCTGCTTCTA
>JAQIXW010001146.1:0-21301 GCA_034700685.1 Willowsia buskii
CAAAATAAGAATATCGCTTTCATAGCAATATAGCATAATATTTTGCAATGATAAGTTATCAGTAAAAAAAACATTTTATCCGAGGCCTCAAAAAACGTCTGACCCTCCGGCCTCTTTTTCTATCCGTGCTGTTCGTTCCAAGTTTCAATCCAAGTTTGAACTTGACTTATCTTTTTAAGACTGTACAAACATTAGTCATCTTACACATCAGGCAGTAAAGTTGAACGGCTATTATATTTAGAGAGTGAGTGGAGAGAATCCATAAAAGCTCAGAGTGTTTCAGCACTGCAATACAGTGTTTTCTACAGGCACGTGTACTGTAGGCAGGCATTAGTGCACGTATAATTTCAAACATTCATGTTTTCTCTGCTCTCATGATAGTCGCACCCAAAGCCCGTTTTTGCGTAGTTTTAATCATTTCAAAGTCAGTAGTACGTCACTAAAGCTGACAAAGAGTGATACGCGAGTGTTTTTGCGAGTATACAAAATAGGAACTCGCGTTTCCTGTTATGCTGAGTAGAACTGAGTGTATTGTCCAACTAGCTTAAGTGGGATGACGAAGTTGCTTGCTGCCTTCATTTTGCATGTAGTAGGAAGCAAATGTTGATATGGTTTCGTTCATCCTGCCGGTGAAAGTTGACCTCCACCAGCATTGCCAACACCGATGAACGAATGAATGAGGAAATTTCTGTGGTTCGCCGCTACCATCAATACAAGCGTTAGCTTCAAACTGCATCAATACAAAAAGCGTTGTACAAATGGATTCGCTGACTGCGACTGATGTACAAGCCACCTTGTTTATGGGAACACACATCATTTCAACACTTCACACACGCATACAAAGGATCTCTGCACATATTATGAATTTCCCTGTTTTTCATTTGGACGATAAAACAGAGTGAGTGTGAGAGTGAAAGGCGATGCATGACTACCAACTGACAAATGACAGATGCTAGAGCGGATCTTGCTGAATCATTTAGAGAGTAATGAGGGCAATATGTGAATGAATGTCACGATTGCCACGGCATAGCATATTATTTTCAATTCGACATCCTCATGGTTTTTGATGTCACTCTCTTGGTTTTAACTCTGCTCTTCAGCACGTTCCCCATCACTGCTTAACAACACAAAATTGAAAAGCGTCTACAGATCCTAATGACTTTCAAAACGAACTCTCCAGAAGAAAGGCACCCCGATTCACCTGACTTTATTGAGTTCACACTTGTCCTTCACACATATTTGAAGTATATGTGATCTACACTGCACATTGTTTTGAGCTTGATGGCACTCTCCCTAACGCTATAAAAGCACGTACTTATAATAATTAGTTAATCAAACTGATCTTTAAATCCTATCATAAAATTCATCAGTACTGTGAGATATGTGTGCAGGCACTAGCGTTTTAATTCACCAATCAGGAGAAGTGCGAATATGAATATTATACACGTGAGCAAAAATATTATGTAACGTGTTGTATGGTTTAGAAAAAGGTTTATATCCACTGCGGACGCCGAAGATTGAAAAGAGAATTGTGGCTACAGAATATTATCCACAATAAAAGTTGTCAGAAGGACGACCAAGAGTCATCACTTGCGAAGCAACAATATTTATTAGCACATTTCCTCTTCCTACTTTTCTCTTCATCCAAATACATATACAACAAAAACAATAACGTTCCTAAATTTTGCGCTGTATAGTTGCTTATTATATTATATAGGCTATTTCATATTAGGTTTTTGCGGAAATTGAAAAGGGTTCAGAGGTCTTTCGAACAGAAAGTTATTTCATTCTCACCCATTCCTGTCAAATGTCTCTGCCTTGTAATCGCTGAAAGCTATTCATTTCCAACATATGCACACACGCAGACTATAAATGCGCCTGGGGAGATGAGTGTTGTTTAAGCGGAAAGGTAAAAATAAAAATGCCACATTGCACCTAATTCAAGTCAAGCAAAATTCAAAAGTCAAAAGTTGCGAATGCAAAGTTTATGCATGTGGTGTGAATATTATACATGCCTTGTATGATTATAATTTTTAAAGTTTACAAGCCATATATTGAATTTTTGAAAACATAGCTATAATAGTGGACGAATATAACAGACTAGGTTACTGGAAGATATTTGAGAAAAATATAAATCTATAAATTTACCAGGTTTCATGTTGCAGACAATCCCAACTATTGCCAGTACCACTCTCTGCATGGAGAGACTGACTGACTGACAGACACGCAGACAAGGCAAGGTTGACAATAATCCAGCAGCTACCATTCAATTACGTACTTGCATGCTTACATATTCAATGCAAGATATAAAAGCAACGAGTTTGGTGTGGTATGATGGTGAGCTACGGTGTGAGTAGAATCACAATTGTGTCCTATGTTTTTATTTGTGTGCCCTATTAATGCTTTAGAGATGGCACTCTTCTCAACAACATAAATAATTATTTTACTTTTCATTATTATTTTTCGATGGAAAGTCGAATGAATTACGACGCCTATGTCTTTTGACTTCAAAGTGAAATCAGGCGATAATACGAAAATGTGGTCATTCACATCATCAAAACCGGCGTGCTGTCAACTTCTTTTGTACAGTATATACTTTTATCCCAACTCATAATGTAATCCATCGGCTTAACGTATCTAGCAGACTATCGCGAACATTTTACGTCACAAACATACAATCTGCTTATGACACATAAATATAATATTTTAGTAATGATGATCAAACGCAAACACAGTTTTGTGATTAGTACAAGGCACTGACACAAAACCATGTTTGCAGTTATAGCACCACTCCTTCAAAAGAGTAATGACTTAGGCAAACTTCAAAGGTCAATGAGGTATTGGACAAGTAAAATGAATCAAAGGTTTTCGATAGGTATCTAGTTTCCTTTTTTGTGAAAAAAAGGAATTTACCTCTAAAGAAGACGTTTGACATGATTTTTTCCTTTGATTAACGAACCCAAACGGTGTACAGTGCGCTAACACTCACATGAAATGGAAAAGTTTACTAGAAAAGGAGAACGGTTAGCAAGTAATTGTTCAACAGGGAAGGAAAATTATCAATGCATAGCATGTTTCCATATGTGCTCATCGTACACCAATCTACTATCTACTGAGCAAATCTACTCTGCTTTCTTCTCTGTTTTCGTGAAATTCTTGTCACATATTATGTACTTGTTGTTTTTATCTACATTGTTGGAGCAGAGCTACCAATGAGGAAAATGTGAGCAAAATAAAAGATAACGTAAAAAATACAAAAAGAACAAGTAATAGTAGCAGCAGAGGACAGTCAAAAATACAAAAGAGGTTTAAGTGTATTTTACTTTCAGTTAATCTCTCAATCAGTAAAAATTTAGACGATAGGGAGAGAGACTAGTTGTATTAGTGCTAGGTATGGGGAAAAGGCAACAGCCAAATCCAATTTTTTCTCATTAGGTACGACTTTCTTCTTCTTCTTCTTTTTACCAACTTATTTCTGATGTAGAGCTAAGTGGATGGTCGTTTCCTGTGAGGCTGTCGTCTACCTCTTCCTGTACCTTGTAGAGTTGTATGCACATACTTGGTCATATTGTAAGTCGTACAAGGGAAAGTCTGGTTTCCGTGGAAGTGGTGGTGGTTGGAGTAGCTGGAAAGTAGAAAGAGGAGAAACACACACACAAAGTTGGAGTATTTTCTCAAGTGAGGCGAGAAGAAGAAAGCCGGACATGAGACACAATGAAGACACCATTCACAGAATGAGTGTCACTTGAAGTAAGGAAGTTGGTGATGCGTAAGCCAGTACTTTTCTTCACTCCTCTTCTCCTTCTTCTTCACTTGTTCCTTGCCACTGAAGAAGAATTACATGGCCATGGCAGAAAAACACCAGGAATGTATTTATAAGGCATTATATATTTTTATACTAAGCACTACCTTATGGATATGTGCGGAAGATCCTTTTGAATCAATGGAAGATCGGTGGGCACTTTTACACTATATTGCTTGAAAATTGAATAAGCACTTTTTACAATGCTCTTATTGTATGTACCGAAAGTAGCAAAGAGAAGATGCCAATTTCTTCTTCTTTGAATGGGTGTCTCCTCACTGACTGAATCTATTTCGCACGCAGTGTTAGTATAAAAAAGCTTTGGTCTTGGTTTCGTAGTCTTTCTTTCCCCATTTCTCCATCCCATTTACAGAAAGATACACACCACATTACATATCATGATAGGGCATTGACGATGATGGAAGTCTGTGGCAAAAGGAACAAGAGAATTTTTTGAAAGTTACATAACCAAGGAAAGTGAGGCAAGCATAATTCCAACTCCTTAAAAGCGCTGAAAATACACATAGACACGCTAACGAAAACAGAAAGAGGCGAGTATAAAAAGAGGGAGGAAGAAAGGGACAAAGTAGACATGTTGTTGACGACAGCAACAGAAAGTCGATTTTTTCTGGTAGATAATCAACAAATCGGTACGTTCTTGGACAACTTTATAAGGATGGATATATCGAGAAAAGAGTTTGTACTGTCGTTTCCTGTTATATTGCTACCTATGGTTATTCTATTATAGCTTCTGCTATTCTGCTATATAGCGACCATGATATAGCGAGTTCCCGTCATCATAATGCCCTTTGGTGTAATCAGGGGGGTCCACCTCTTTTGTTACTTGAGTTTAATTTTTTGTTCTTTTCTCACACCAACATACATAATACTTTTAGTTCGCGTGAAGATGCTCTCGTAAGATAAAATAATGGCTGGAGTATGTATATTACAGAGTAGGTATACATGTATGTGTACAATTCCTATGCCGACGACCTTTTCCCAAAAAGCTTCAATTCAATAAGAATTATCGGAGTGTTGCGCTCATTCAATTTTTTTAGTCCTTTCGCAAGGGACTGTGTATCCTGCCACTTAAGTCAAGATAAACCCTCGCTGATCATTTCTTTCCCCAAGTGAGTCTTTCTTCTAATATTGTTTCTTTCGGTTGAACCGAAAGAACGGAGATCTCTTCTCATTCTTCGTTATCTGTCATTTATGCTCTACATCTTTTATTCAACTTTCTAATTACGTCCTCTCTACTGATAGCTTAACTTCTTCCAGTTACATACAGATATTGATACTATCACAAAATAAAACGAAAAAAAGTTTCATTGCATACTAATATCTATTGTGATCTTCCCCGACTCAATAGTAAAGTTTTATCTGTTGACAGAGTTGGAAACAATCATAAACAGTTTATTATTGTGTCATGGAACGATTTCCATTAAAAATCCAGGTACTATACGCACATGAAAATTTATTGTGAACCCTGCTTTCAAGTTTCAACTTATGGAACTGATTACAAAACGTATGTGCTCATTTATGAATGACTACAAGCTTACTCATTATCATAACAATATGATGAATAGGTAGATACAGATACATCAACTTTTTCAAATATTTTTATTAAAAGTTTTTAGCAATCAACTTTATACGTGTGTCATTAAAGTTACTTCTGCATGTTGAATGTGCTCGGAAAAGGTAGGGATCACATTTTTGGTTAAGTACTCTGTTTTGAGGGCATCTCATGAAGCCCTGAAAGGTGATCTGACAATGGAAAATATACAAAAAGTGATTTATCACTTTGGGCATGACGGTGAAGGTGATTAACGAAATTTATATTTTAAAATATGCGTTACACAAAAAAAAGCCGTGTTACTTGGCTGGACTGTATAGTACCACATAAAGCGGAACAATTGCTCAGTGGTAAGCAGAAGCGCAATTGAATAAAAGGTTTTCTATCCATACTCACTTGTTGTGAATACCGCTCACTTCATTGTGGAGATGTCATTTCACGCAAGAAATAAGAGTGTATCTCTTTATTATTGTTGCTGACTCAATAAAAAACGAACGAAGATATGTTTGGGTATTCATCCAGCTGCCTATTGAAATCCAGCCATCCGCCTAGCCTTTCTCAACCAGATTGGGATGGTTTCATTCAAGGGACTCCTCTCTTTTTTAAATGAGTGAAGTGGTTCCATTCGGACAATCTAAATGGCTTTTCATACACTTCTCCATATCATTGAAAAGTGACAACAAGAGCACTGGTCACAGAAGGGACTCATTTTAAAACTCATTTGAAAGATATAAAAGAAATCATCCATTTGAATACGCATTAAAGGAGTTCAACACAACTGGTATGCAATACTATACTTAAGGAAACTAAAATGAGATGGTGAAATATTAAGCCATCAACTGAACGCGGACACCAAAACCATATTGAGTTGTTCATGGGAACATCATAAATAAATCGTAAAACGACATTTGCTTATGCATACCATGGCATCCCATGTTTCAAAAAAGGTTTATTCGATCTTATTGTAATTTCATGTATACATTAAACGAGTGTCGTTCTTTAGCAGGTCAACAAGCAAAAATGTGAAGGGATTCACTTTTAATGGTTTAATATGGCAGCCCCCTCTGGACTGATTGTTGATGTTAATGAATAGTTGAAAGGATTATGCAATATAAGGTAGCTGTAATTGTAATGGAGTATGGTGAAACTATTTTCGTCTTTGTGGTCTTTTTAAGTAGTTTAAAGCGTTCTATTAAATAAACGATCGTAAGTCGCTTTATGGCTTATCGTTTCTGTCCCTCTCTCTGTCAATATGCTTTGGATATGAGGTTAACAAAGATATATTTTCTAAATACTTTCTAGTTCTAAATCTTAATACCGTAAACTTGCAATTAGACGTCGGGGTGTCTGAATCATTTCGTCGACGTTTTAGTTCGCATGTGTCGGGGCGTTTATTTGTAAAACTGTAGTAGTTACCACCTGTGTGCTAGGATATCCAATAAATAAGTGTCTTGAATCAAATCTTGTTCTCGATGATACGTACCTGAATATTTTAAAATAATTTGACACCAAAAAATTCATACTAAGTACTACTTTTGTTTTGTGACCATAATCATCTGCCTTTTTTTAAACATTTTGACCCAACCAAAATTAAGATAAATCAATACTCAAGGATACAAGATTTAGTCCTAGGTTGTATATTTTGCATTGTTTTTCTAGCATCGTTCCTTTTACTACTTTGATACTCCGGTCGTACCGGTTAATTTTCCAGTTCTGTCAGCCTTGGTTTATTTCCTGAAAATTATGCTTGCTGCAGATGTCTATTAATATTATCCTTGCTCGTTAAGTGTATATTTTGTACTTAAATTATGAGTAATGGAGCAAAGTTGAAATGGAATGACACTCATTCAACCATTCCATATTATTCCAACAGTAAAAATAAGCAACAATGTTCACTTTGATGAGTTGTGAGTGACGTCAGGATAGCATGAAATGGTTTCAATTGAGGAACATGCTTCGTCATTATCATCATGTTGCTGAAAATGTTCTGTGATTTCCTGCCATGCATATAACAGAAGCTAACAGTGAAGAATAGGTAAATACGCTGAAGGTCTTGAGAGGCTTCATACAGCAAATAATTTACTTCAAGGTAAAAAGAAAAAAGTGCATTCTACATTCACCTTTGCATGTAAAGCTCAACTTACTCTTTGGAGAACAACAATATTTGAATCTGTGTATGTGAGTGCGTACCTATTAAAACCGTGCACAGGTTAGTGAAACAAGATAGTTGCGAACTTTAGGGAGAAAATGTTTTCAGTTCCCAAAAAAGATTCACTACACTTCTCCTCTCTGTTAATTTGGAATTGATCAATACAAACAGTTAAACGAGACACTTAAGCTGGTCTTTTGACTTTGGATGTTGAAAAACGTCAGAGTAACCTGTACGTTGCGTGGCGTATCTCTCAACTTATGTACATAAAATATATATTCGTTATTCCAGTCGTATTTTCGTATCCAATCAAAATGATGCGTACACACCCAAAGTTGTTGAAACAATCCATTCTGGAATGGAAAGGCGAAGGAGATGTGGAGGGAGACCAAAACGAAGAATTTTTTGTTGCAACGTACGTACGTTGTTAGAAAAGAAGAAGTGTGCAGTTTATCTGATCATTAAGGATGCTCGTACGGAAACAACTTGAGCGAGTTCTTTCCAATAGCTTTTCTTCGACGAAGAAAGGTAACATTTTCCCAGTTTTGTACTCCACGTCGAAAAACATTCTTCATTTAAGGTATCAAGCAAAAAAATGCACATACGCAACAGTAACACAAAGAAAGATAGCTAATGAACGAAGACAGAGAAAAGGGAAATGTAAGGTTGCCTCTGCCTCTCATCCAACGTATTTCATTCCCTCTCGATAAGTATATAGTGGTCTCTTATATTATGAACATTTTCCTTCCCTCATCCGAAGCAAGAAATTTTTTGAAGGAATTCAGTAGCAACAGCATAAGTAGTAGCTTACCAAACTAAATATCATCATCTACCCCCACCACCAACGGGGACGACGAAGTAAATAAATGAGGAATTGGTGAGTGAATGTTGGCTCATATAAATAGTCTTAGAAGATGGAGAATCAAGTAAATGCTTGAGCTGCACAAGTAAAAAAGAGGAAGAAAGGGAAAAAAACGAACGAACTAACCTTTTCCCTTCGTTTTTTATGTACCAAGTTGAGTATCTGTAAAATGGATGATGATGCAGTAAAGAGATTCATCTCAGTCTATGTAATTAAGTTTGTGTCAAGACAAGAGAGAGAAGTGGAAACGCATGAAGGGAAAGCAAAGCATGTCTCTCTCTCTCTCGCTCTATCTGTTTTTTTAGCTCCTTACCACTTTTCTACTTACTTTACTTTGGTTTACTAACCATATTATTGTGCAAGATTTTTATTCTAGCCATACTACACAATATAGGGGTGCTGATACGCTGATGATACACGCTTGAGAGAAAAAAACGGCACATATCGTATTTACCATCTCAGTCATCATGGGCTATTGTGAAATGTACGTATGTATTTATATACCGTATTTTCCATCATCATGCACCCTATTTTTGCACGGCAGGGTCTTCGTTTTACGGGAAAAATCAAAGATTTCAAGAGGCAGAACCATTATTATCGTTCAAGTTGACAATCGCTGTATTTATATGTAACTTTGTGGCAGATAGTTTATTTGATATGCAATGCACAGACTTCGTGGAATTCTTTCTTGCTGTTGTTTTGGTAAGTGCTGGCTTTCAGTCAAACATAAATATTTTGATCCCATCTATAGTGTCTGCTTTTTTATGTACTAGTACATATTTATGTGTTTGTGGTTCGCATTCCATATGACACGGGAGATGCAGTAACCCTCTCGTCTTTCTCTCCTGCTTTCTGAGTAGAGAAGACTGAGATGTTACTTCCGCCAAGTTATTTCTGCTTTTGATCGTATGATGTAGTGTATTATGTCAACATCGGAGGAGAAAAGCATGCTTATTTACTTGCATAGCATATCATCTATTAACTCCCACTGTCTCCATCGTCATTTAGTTATGTAAGGTTTGTCAGCGTTCACCCTCGGCAGCGGAAAGCAAGCTCTTCCTTTACAAGGGAGTCGTTATGAAATACCACACAAACTAAACACATGAGACCACCACCACCACATGCATAAACAGGGAAAGTGAATGAGACACCGCAGAGTACTGGTTTATTTGTAGTATGTATAAGTTGAGTAGTGTGAAGGAAGACGAAATAGAAGAAGGAGGAGAAGAAGAAGAAATAAATACTGGAACAGTGGAGTAACGAGCAGCCGTAGTTTCTAGAGTGCACTTTGTGCTGCGACGACAACGATGAGAACTACGTTGGGTGTAGGTTGGTATATATAAATGCTAGTATATGTGCCCACTATTCACTCTCTCCTCAGATAAGTTTGTTTACAGAAATTATTTTCCCAATTTGTTAGATTTGTGGGAAAAGCTTGACAACTCAAGGAAAAGTACAACGATGACAACTCATTGAAATGCTTATACCTCCTGCTGTTGTCTCTTTTCCACTATGAGTACACCAGGATTTCATGAGAGACAGAGAGAGAGAGAGAAAAGTACTAACTTTACTTTTCTTCTCCCACTTCATTCGTTCGTTCCCTTGTGACTCTAACCTTTCCCTCTCTGTCTCTCCATCATGCATGTTTAGAGCGTATATGTGCATGAGACTGTATACATGGATAAATATTATATAATATAGCCTGTTTGGTTTTGCCGGTACCAGATCCCTAAATCAAATCAACTTGTGTTTTGGAAGTGGAGACAAGGATTGTCATGAAGAGAAGTCTCTAAATAAAAGGCTTTCACCACAGCCATTCCTCTGTGTTTATGCTTATATCGGGACACTAGACACAAAAACACACACACTTTTCCAGAGAAACGAGAAAAGCTGAAGAAAGAGGAAGAAAAAATAAAGGAGGACGATGATACGAAGAAACAATTCAATATACGTACTTACTTACTTGCACAACAACATAAAAACTTGGAAAAACTTGAAGGGCTATAAGCTTCTGCTAACAAGTAGGCACATTGTTGCTAAACATGACGATGACTCTGTAAAGAAAATACATACATGAATGTGTTTACCACTACCTGGCACTAAATAACCTACAGAGTACGAACATACATACAACGATACAACACTTATCACTCCGTTTGCAAAATAAAGACGGTTTGTAAGTGTTTAGGTTTTCTCCGGCCAATTTTAGAGCATCCAGCTGCTAGCACGATCGTCCTACTCGTCGCCTTCTATTCACCAACTTGCTTTCACTCATCGTATAACTTGCGATTATTACACAAGAGTAAGAGTGAGTGAGACATGCAAATGTTTCAAAATATTAATGAATAATTTTCATGTTTCTGTCAACGACTTCCTTTTGCCATGGTCTACTACTCATTTCATTTCCCGTAGTAATATCTACTCTTCGTTCTCTCTCCAGTCAGTAGAGACGACTCATTTATGCTAATTAACTGCCGATTACACAATCCTATCTTCTACTTAGCACCATAATGTAATCTACTATGGATGTCCTAAGACTGAGAAATGAAGATGAAGAGAGGCAGACGAAGTAAAAGTAATGGAGGCTGAGTAAACGGAGAAAAACGTATGAGGTCTGTCAGTATCAAAATTATGGAGAGAAAGCTGACGATAATGCATAAATGTTCTAAAAAGTAATTATAACCATGTCGTCGTCTCTTTCGTCTTATAGCGTGTACTCACTTTTGCCTTTCAAGAAAAAGGGCTGTACAGAAGACGAAAGAAACAAATAATATTAAATAATGTATGGTAATTATGAGAGTGTTGCGAAAATCTCTCCATTTGCTTGAATAATTGACACAATCCGTTCCACGGAACTGTATTTTCAGTACAACATAAGAAAGCTTTGAATCAAGCAATGTGAAAGGGTTATGACTTTATGAGATGCATAAGAGTTTTCATATCATTATATTCTTATATTGCTTGCCGTAAATACTACTGGTTAAATGAAATAATATGTATTATGTACTTTTTTTGGCTACTCGTGTCAGATAAGTTAAGAAACGGCTTAAAGAAAATTGAAAGATTTTAATCTCCGATCATAAATGGCATGTTTGTTTGCTTTAGCTTTTCAGCATGATATTATAATGTACAAATATGTAATTAATGGCTCATTATAGCTGTCAACAAAATAGGTTATGACTGTGTAAATTTTGAAAATCATTCATGGAAACCAAGACAGCGTCAAATGCTATAACTGCATTCTTAGTTAGTTATTTAAACAAAAGGGTGATTAGGTCGTTTTTAATGAAAGTATGACCAAAAAACATCACAATTGATAATTGGTGCGACAGTATAATAATCTAAATAGCAGTATTGTAGTTTTCAATTATTCGGTTTCCTGCATTATTCTTTTCTGTGTTCTAGGTAGTAAAAACACACGACTTTCTCGAAATACACATCCATGATGTATGTGCTTTGATTTAAAATAAAAGTATCCACCACATGTAAAAACACAGAATGTAACTGACCTATTGCAAGTTTTCATTGATATTGTGTAGAAAGTGTAAGGGGTCTGAAATGCGATCTCTAAAATTATCCAAAATAATAAAACAGTAATAATATTCCATAAGAGGCATCCTAGACCCTTTCTGAAGACTTTATAGTTTCATGTTCCCCACGCCTAACCTGCTTACACTAATGGATCGGTTATCATAATAATTCTCGATTATGCATGCATGACCACAACATATTTGTATGCAGGCGCATCATATAATACTTTGCAAATACATGTTGAAATTTCTGGTCCATGGGCGATTCTTGTTCTACCAGCGTGTTTCACTTACACAGTCGATGATAGATCATTATCTCAAACTGAATTTTCGTAACGACAGTGATCAAAGGAGGGCCAGTTCTGAAGTGAAACTCTTTTTTTGAATTTATGATGCACACACAGCAAAAGTGGTTCAAATACGGCAGTAGCAAGATCAGTCACCATTATCTCAGAACGGCATGGCTGGATACATACATATTATTACACACATTCACCTTAATAGACTAGGAGCGCTAGTAAAGTAAGTAAAACAAGATAAAGTCTGAAAATTAGGGATAGATATATGTAAGTATGTTCATTGCATATATTAATGCATTTGAGACTCACCGTTTCAATCTCAAATGCACACAGTCAATGTATTTATATATAGATTGTGTAATGCATTACGTATATCTTTTCTTTTTTGGTCGTCAATACTTGAGACTCCAGCAGCTTCCTTCCTGTCACGACGACAGAAGATGTGAAAGTTCAGAGAAAATCAGTGATTGGAGAAGGCATCTTCTTGTAGCCCATAGTCCTCCTCGACTCCAATTCATTGATTTCACCCTTTCTGTCTGTCTCTTCTTCCTCGTACGTGCAGTCTACTTCATTCTTCGCCTTCTTCCTTTCCTGTTTCTTCGCTCGACTATATCAAATTTCCTTGAAGCATCGTTACCACCACTGCTACTCAGTCAGTCAGTTACCCAACAAGAGTTTTAGTCAAAACGTCAGTGAACATCTCTCTTATCTGCAACCTTATAATGATCACATCATGCACATATGTGTACCATTTTACATTTATACGTATACATACATCTTTTCGATAAAATTACAAGTGTAATTTTAGACGAAACAAAAAATATACAGCAAAAATTTCTCATTTACCTACACGCATCGAGGCAGTCAATCTCATCTGCAAAGTAGCGTTAGAGAAGTACGACAAAGACGAACATCATGACTCATGACAATGACAAGACAACTGAGTTTTGGTGGTGTGGCACGATCTGTTGTAGGTAATGTAAGCATGTTAGCAATCACCACTATCACCATCACCACAAAAGTTGTTAAGCGTATGCGTTGGAAGAAAATAGGTATTTTTTCTCAAGTTGTTTATATCAAAACTTGTTCATGCAGAGAAAAAGGAGACGAAGAGAAAAAAGGAATAAGAAACCGGAGGATAAAGCTCGTCATTCCATCAGACACTCTATCTTGTCGTTCCGAATCGTTAACTACTGCCCCGTCAGCCAATCCCTTTAGGAAAACTGTTTTCTACGTAATGTGTATGTCCTATGCCAGCTACAAGTACCAGTTACCCAACATCAAAAAAATACAATTCATTGCAATCGTTTTCACTCACTCTTCTCCTATGACTTGTCACAATGAGAGTACAACTGTCTTTCCTCTTTACTCCCTCTCAATTCTATGACATCATCACGATTTTTGTCCTCTTTATGAATAAAAGGAGAAGGAACGACAAACTTACAACTTACAAAAATACACATTATGATAATGATGACACGAGTGATTCGTGCTCATCAACATCATCACCTGATTACTCTCTGATTTTTTAACTACGACTGCAACAATGGCGGGAATCATTGATGTAAAAAGTAGTCATACCATTACTCAATGAAATACCCCCGGCTTGATTTTCATTTCGGGGCTTGCCTTAAACTCCACTCTCTCTCTCTCTTCTGTAACAAATTACTCCCGTGTCATTTCTCTCATTTCGTCATCGTACACATTCTTAAAAGTGTTTATTTCTTAAAACTCAATATCGCATACTTCCTTCTAAACTTGAAATAAATCAGAGCACCATTAACAAACTGCAAACTATATAAATAAGATATATGTTTCATAAATTTTCGCTTTTGATTCCATTGCATTGCCGGCGATATATTGTAACAGTGCAAATTGACCATGCGTACAAGTTCATTTTTTAATCTTCGAATCCTTGATTACCTGAATGTATGTAATATAAAAACTTCCAATTTATTCTATCATTAGCACATCGAATTCGTATCATAAAAAACAATTAGTAATGAACACATATCATAATAACATAATAACTTTCATTCCCAAATCACTTCCTCATGCTCTTTAAATGTCTCATTAAGAATCTACATAAAACTATGATTATGCAGTATAGTTATATTGGAAAGGTGCCTAACTACAAGCATAACTACGTATGCAAGAGTGTCTTGTTCATCTTATTATCAGCGTCGTACGTTTGAGGTTACTCCCTGTGTTCGAAAAAAAAGTTTTTATACCATTTTTTGCAAAACTAAAAACTACTATGATTCTCACCCATGCAACTACTGTTACGATGTCAGGGTACAATAAAGTATCTAAGAAAATGTGACAAAAAATATGTTACCTGTGTGTACCTTCTCGAAATCGTAGTTCACAGTAGAACAAAACTAGTATTTCAGAAAAATTGGAACAGATGATGACAAAAGCCGACAAGACGCACGCATAACATACAATGTGGAACATTGAGCATATTTTGAATTGATGTTCCTCTCTTTTTCTCTCTCTCAGCCGAGGTTTCAAGAGACGGAACAAAGGAAGCATGTACTTGCGACATCCAAATAAGCACTAAGCAGAGAGGCAATATCTTATATTTAGTATGTATTTGGCTTTAGAAATGGGTAAAACCGTTTCCATTTACAATGCACACGGCGTGCAAACACAAATTCACATCGTGTTTATTCCGTCTTTGTACATTACCAACGTGAAAAGTCTCTCTTTTTTTCTCTCTTTCATTTTTACTCTAATTCTTTTATTCATCTATCCATGGTCCCTAGCAAAGTGTAATCACAAGACTGTCACATTTATCCTAGTAAGAAGAAACTTATTAGGATTTCCATCTATTTCTCTCTTTCTCTCGCTTACTGCTTTAGATACGGTTGAAAGCCACGACGATTCATTTACAGCCATGCATTTTGGCTCCTTAATGGATATTTTTATCATGAAAACGGAAAGAGGACAGCTTTTCGAGAGGAAAAAAAGTGAAAGAGAGAGAGAGTAAGGAAAAATAGTCTTGATATGAAATAGGTTTATATTCTACAGATATCAAAGTAATCCATACATATGTATAAGTAGACACACTGCCACCTCGTCAGCAGAAGATGAAAAGTAATAATAATAATATGTTGTATACAATATATGTACATAATATGGTGTGCAATCTTGACTGCTTCTCATTCTCATGTTGTACATTTACATGAATGAAATCCACACATTTACACGTAATAATATATATAAAAATAATGATAATACGTAGTTCGTGTATAGTGGGTAAAGTCCTCATTTACAAGAATGGTGTGTGTTAAACATAAAATATATGCAAATATTCGTGCTTTATAAATTTGAATGGAGGGAAGTAGTGTGCATTATTCTCCCTCTCTGTTTGGATGCTATTGTCATTTTTCGTAGCCAACTTTAATATTGCCAGCCATCCATAAGTACAAAAACGTATTTTAGAATGTTTATGTACAGTATTATATAGATAGGAAATATGGTATAGTAAGGTCTATCTTTTGGTTGACAAGAAGATAGAAATAATGGCTTTTACTTCTTCATTCACACCAACACACTGAGATCTCATATTTTTCTCAGAAAAAAGGGATCCTACTTCCAGGCATGAAACCGTGCAGGTTCTACATATTCTAAACAAGGAAGCAAAATCTCAGCTTAATATTGTTTTCTCGTATCTTTTAGCTAGAGAAGAGAAGCAGAAATGGAGATAAAACAATATGCACACGTCTGCGTGGATCAGCTTTACTTTTTTCGCAAATAAAGCTTAAAGTATAGCAATTACGTTTGAAAAGCAATGAAGGGGGTATGATATGAAAGTAAAGAGTAAAGAGGATATACACTGATCAAAATCAAAATATTTGTGTTGTCCTGTCCCTTCATTCCTTGTACTACTTAGTTTAAAAACGAAGAACCAGATAAATATTGAGAAAGGAACAAAGAAAGAATAAAAATGCCTCATAAAAATTGATAATTTTGTTTCGCTTGAAGTATCTACTCAAGATCTACGTATCTATTTCACATTTACAATTGAAACTAACCGTTTACACCTTCTATGTACATCTTCCAATTAGTAATAAGATACAAGGTATATATACTAGTTATTCATAATATTTTAATTTTCAGAACTCACAATATCGTTTGAACTATACTAGTACTTTACATGGAGGTAAATGGAAAATAATACGAAGGTACATACAACAAACTGAATGTTCAAAGGTAAAGTAATCCATATATTTAAAGGATGTCTGACATTGGACGTTGCAGGTTTGAGCAAGTGCTTTTCAAACATATGCCCAAATTTTTAATTCGATTAGATTTAAGAGAATGAATGAGTGAGAATAAAATAGGGGTTAAGTTATCAGTGGTGATCTTCCTACTCCTTTTATGAAGTCACGTATCTATGGTGAATTCCTCAATTACCTTCTAAGCATCGATTTTGTAGGCAATGCATGTTGTCAACATTACTCAAACAAAATCCAATATGCGTAGAATCAGTAAATTCGATCACATGCATTACCAAAAGCTTGTATGGTCTTGGTTTCGTACGTAGTATGCTTGTTTTTCACTTTCACGGAAAAATTAATTTTGAAATGGACTCATTTTTCTGTGTACATGAACTGACAAGACTTCCATAGAGCAGAGCCTCTCAACCAGGAAACTAAAACAATTGAGTACTCAGTACTTTTTTATATTGATTACACATCTTATGATATTATTGTTCACTCAACATTCAACAAGAGTTAGACAGAAGGGCTCGACTTTTTTCCTAAAAGTTAAAAAATAATTATTTTACTGGAAAATGAAAAGCATATGATAGGGATACGACGACCTCCATAACCTTTTTGATTTTAATGAGTTGATGAAAGTATTCCCTCAAAATGCATAGCTACATGCTTTTGGTATGAGTGTCAAAGTCACAAGTATGTAAAGTCCTCCATCAGTGGTTGAAATATGATTTATGCATGAAATATTAATTTGTCATACCTCCATGTCCATGACACACATTTTAAACATATTTTAATTTTTTGTAAAGCGCTCATTCGAGTTGCATAAAAAGTTTATACAGAACGAAAAAGATTAGCCGGGCATTTTAAGAATTACTGGGTGGGGTGGACCGACATCTCGAAAGATGGAGAAGGGTACACGAAGCGGGCATGTGAGATCGAGACACTGACACATTGTCTCACGAGTGAGAACGAAGTGACATGACAAGGAAGAAGATGCACAGAGATGAAGATAGGACAATGAAAAGCTGAAAATTTTGCTAGTTTTTTCTCGGAAAGTTAGAAAACTTGAAATAAGGTTTTAACGGCTCTAAAAGCGTATGCTTGTACCTGATAGTCAAAGTTTGACTAGACTGTCACTCCAATTGCTGATTAAACTTTCTACTTTTCTTCATCCCCGGTTCTCGCCAGTAATAGTGGCAGTCGCAACTAACTTCACCCTACAGCCATCCATTTTATTTTACTTCTATTTATCTTAATGTACTATTATGGGTGCGACATCATCATGATCATATGCTACGACAATGTTGGTGAAATTGTCTGGCAGTATCAGTACTGACGTTGTTGCTTGTTGGTTGATCTTATGCGTGCGGCTAAAATGCTTCTGGAACGATGCACTATACATACCAAAAACTATGTTGTCAGTTTAAAGCATTGCACTGGTGGAGGTACGCTTTACAGGGAAAATGATTTCCACAGTTTAGTTTCTTTCAGCTCTAACTCTAACTGTTTATGATGATGCTGTTGGTGTTTGTCTATGTCGACTAATTTAGATAGTGTAACTAATGTAACTGTAGCACGTCCAGCTGGCTGGATTCTTTATGGCCTTCAAAAGTCAGATTCTTCGATACCACCACACACCACCGTCGCCGCCAACACTTCACATTTTAATCAAAATGTTTCTGCCGGGTTGATGGAGACATTCCATTTTCCAGATTCAACATTATTTAATATATAATATTTTGAGGAGTTATGATATGATGAAATTCTCTTCACATTCAAAATTAATATGTCTTGTTACTTGAAAATCTCGTTGTATGCAAAGTTTGCGGTGGGATGTTGAGAAGGGGTTTGTTGGAGTTGATGTACAGCAATTTTATACCTCTCTACTAATATGTTTAACTATATTACTCGCTGGACAAGTCGAATAGATGGTAATGGAACGAGCTAGGGCCATGAATCTTACGGCTTTTTGTACGACAGATAGTGTCAAATCATAATGTATACTGCCACCACAACATCGCTCATGTTGATTGTGTAAAATAGCACAGTGGTAAATGGATAGCATTGTTTGTATAATTCGAAATATTATTTGGAAATCACTTTTATAAAAGGAAGAAGGGGATACTAATGCTCTGCCCATCAACTAAAGCAATGCTTTTTCACTTCCGATAAGACCATGCATTGCCGGTCGCCATTTGTCCTACATGAATCATTGCATGCCAACCAACAAACGTGTGAAGTCATAGAGCAACATCCTCATAAATTCTGAAAGAAGCGATCATGGAACTTACAATAACTGACTGAAGCTAAATTGACAGGCAGGTTTATTGGGCAAAAAGCTCACCACAACAATAGGGATTATGTGTGCTTTACTTGTCTTTAAAAATTAAACAATAACAAAACTAAACCTATCCATTGCACACGCAGCTGAAGCACAGATAGTGCAGTGTTCTTACGTACTTGAATGATATTTTATTATGGGATATGAAAGCGGGGAGTAGAAACGAAAACAAGATGTATACAAGGTTGAAATAATTGAGGTGCCTTAAACACACAAGGTCTTTACTCAAAATATTACATTTCGGGTGGGAAACCAATAATTTTGTCCGCTTTCAATTAGTTCATATCATATCATCTTGACATTTTTAGCCTTTGTCCCATCTTTTATTTATTAAATACGTGTTCCTTTACTTTTAGTGAGTGTCATTCCTCTCAGTATTGAGATGTTATGCAGTATTTACCGAGACCTGTAAATGAAATAAATGTTTGAATAAAAAATAATGAACCTGCCACACTAAAACATAATATAAAAATTTTACTTTTAAATTGCTACACATAGTAGCATCTCCATTCATTCTAAAGATTCTAGAGGTTTGGAAAAATTTTGACTTTCATTTTAATTACTATCTGTTGAAGTTGGAGAATACTAAAATACTGCTAGAAAATACAAAGGGTAGCAAAATTATACACTTTTGCTGGACGAAACATGTGAAAGTATTAAAAATTTGTAGATGACTTTATTCGTTTAAACTTGCTGCAAGATTATACATACTTGAGATCAAATTCATACAAGATACTCAAAATTGCAATCTGAAGTACCACCACGTCTTATCTTATGTCTGTCATGTAGTAAAGTCGTAATATGCAAGACAGGCCGAGCAGTGAGTGCTGATGATGTAATGGTATCTTTTATTTCAACATGATACATTCCGATAAAATCTCCATTTCACTGTCCAGCCAACATAACGCAGCAACAACAGCAGCAAAGTCCCTTTTGGGGTAAAACGAATCCAAAACCAAGACAAGGACACTGAAATGACTTACTTGCGCAGTGAGTGAGGGAACAAGTGAAACCGCTCTTGTGAATTAGAGACCATTCATCAGTAATAAATATCAAGGCAAGCTTTACGTTCAAGAAATCATTATGCACTTGGAGAGCACAAAACCGACAATGTTGAATGCATATTCAAAGAAATGAGTTTTGTACAGGTGCGCATTTATTACAAAATCAGTGTAGTGGTTAGATAATAAACGTGTATAGAGTATATATGTGTACCATAAAGATAATCTACAAAGAAGAATCTTCTTTTCAGCTTTCAGCTGCCTCTCTCCGGCCTGTACTATAATAAACTTAAATGCAGACAAGTTTCCTGACACTAGTGATGTACAAAGACTGTTTATTAGGGATTACTGTTATGAAGATAATCTGTAAGAATGTAGCCAAGACCAACAACAGACAGTAAATGCGGTCGTATTTTTTAAAATATAAAACGATTGTGTTTGAAGTAGTGAGAAATGCGGTGATGGTGATATAAATATAAATATAAATGTGGAAAAGAGTAATGGGAAGGGCTCATGACGATGATGATGAGAATGATGCTCACACAATGAGGCAGGATTTCTTGAGAGAGAATTGTATCTTTTTTCGACTGATGCAGAAGTTATAAGATACTTTTGCGTGTTGTAAACTCAAGATGCGTACTTATAATAAACATGTACATAAATGCACAAAAAAATGCTTTCATAAATCTGATGCTGATAAGATCTGAAGAAAGAAGAAAGGGAATATAAGGCGCACACATTTTTTTGTGTAACAAAAGTAGACACAAGGCGCAAATGTAGAAATTCATCAATCACCAAAATAAAGATATCCTATTCCACAACCACATTATTACGCAGGCAGGCACGCAGACATACGGACGAGGGTATAAAAACAGCAGTGAAAATACACAAAAAGTGATGCAGTTATAAGGTCAAAGAAATGGTAAAGTAATGTGTTGCTGTGTTCTTACGATTAGTGAAATGATCATGAAATCATGATTGTTGTGAATACTACAGAGTAGTGGTGGTGGCAGCTGTAAGCTGTTCTTATCGTGTTCCTTAACTCATTCATTTGATTTCTTAATCATGAATCTTTTGTTATGGAGTGTAAGCTAATTTATTTCATTGTTGAAATCAAGACGAGTCAGTGCACTGTGCATACATAATGATGGTGTTCCTGTTAAATGTTGAGGGAACAGGTTAAAAAAGTAAACGACTTTCTTGTAGATGCTATATATTATGTAATGCATGATTACGTGGGACTACTTCACTGATTTTTGTGTTTGCGGCAGCAGAACTTTGGTTCGAGAAAAATTTCTGAAAATGTTTTTTCGTCTTTTAAGATTGCTTGGGGTTAAAACTACGATTACATCCACTTTAAACTACTGGCAAAACCATAATATTAATTCGAATACCTTGCTACAAAGAATAGTACAGCAAATACTTTGCTGCTACCCCTTGTATGTGATTGACTGGCTGTTACAAAATGTGGCGGTTCTGGAATGCTAGAATGAAGCATTCTGAAGTCATGCGTGA
>JAQIXW010001147.1:0-21300 GCA_034700685.1 Willowsia buskii
TATTAATGATTGTGATGATAGCGTTTGCCGTTACAGATGTAGGTTGCTAACATTGCATTTTACGTTGCAGTTTGTAAATTATGATGAATGTTGATGAAAGAGTGTGTCGAAATATTAAACATTTATGGTGATCCAAGTAAATTATTGGGTCTTATGCAATAAAGCATTAACAGCTCATCGACACAAAGAAGAAATATTATGTGCCAGCATGTTTTTGCCCCTATCCTATTTTTCAAGTTTACTGTAGAGCGTCTAAAGCCTTAGAGATTATTTATCCAATTTAACTGCTCATTCCAACGCAGAAAATTATAAATCCGTAATCAGCACCAATTTTGACTTATTCACCAATTACAAATTATTAACCATGTATTGAAAGCATCGCCATCATAGTGTTTACTGTTAACTTTTATGCGTGATCTACTTTCCATGGAATGCAACGTTGCATAAATGGTTTGTGAAGTTTCACAATAATTTTGTGCTACAGGCTAAATGAAATAAAAAGTATACTCTAAGTTCTGGAAGTCTCTGCCATCTTGCTATCGATGTCATTCACACTATCACGTAGACCTTTTGGAGTATAATAATATTTGAGTTTTAGTTTATCGTTCATCTTCATTGACACTCGTTACCCATTTTTACAAAAAGAGCCAGAGCAGACTCAAGCACTGCTACTTTTACTTCCCGTTGGTGATGTAGGTATGTTTTTTTTATATTTTAAATGTATGGATGGAAAGATCAAAGTTGATACTACTTGGCATTTGATGTCAGCCAATCTTTTTATGAATGAGCTCAAGAGATTGGTCACAGACAAATCCAACCAATGCATGAAATATTGTTTTATATGCGATAAAAAAGTAAAAGTAAATACATAATTTTACGATGCACATGAAGAACACGTAAAGTAGATATGTTTAGCTCTGGTTCGTCGATTCAGCTCCAGCAAAACAAATAATAGTAAGTTTCATATTATCACAGAATTTATTCGAAATCTTTTAAAATATATAGGTTAGCGCTAGCCGGCTTTGTTGTCCATTGCATTGTCATGCTGTTCAACTCGCTTGGCAAATTTTTAGAGAATTTTTTAAGTTCTTTCATTAAGGCTGAGTATTAATTACTATTACTATTACGTTGTATAACAGTCAATTTTAACCATAACCATAGGGACGACTTGTGAAAGATCATTTATAGTCAGCAAAGCCATATAATATCATGCTAGATGGTGCTATAATCCAAAATCCTGAAGATATCAGATCATGATCATAGTTATTATTATCACTCAGAGTCGAAAGATCTTCGCAAAACTGCTTTCGACTTTTTTAGTATGCTAAGAGCTAAGGCTGTGGTGGAACAAGAAAATATGATTTTCAAGATTTCAAGTTTTCGGTTTCGGTTCGCCAAGGTAGATGACCAGCTAGCAAGAAAAGGAGACACGAAAAAAAAACTCTTGAGAAGTACAAAGTAAAAAACTTTTCCATGCATTTTCAAAATGGTGAAGAAATGGCGATTAGGTATTGTATCTCGCCGTATCTCGCTCTCGCATAATACAAATATGTAGAATGTAGACAGGATAAGATGCCCTTTTTCTTAGCATGGATTTTCTACTGTGTATATTATGTAGTTTCTTGATCGTCATTCATTGACTTTGACGATCGCAAAGTTTCAAGCATTACACCACACCTGTTACGTTTATTAAGTTCTCTCGGGAGATATTGAAGGCACAAAGCACTTCAATAAATTGAGAATAGAAGACCAAGCAAGATGTTCTATCCAGTTCACACCATTTTTTAATGCCTGCTTGTTATATAGGCATCATAGTCAAATAATGTCTATAATTTCGAATTTTGCATGCATCTCACAAAAGAAAGCAAGGAAACAACATAATATGTCATGGATTATTCACCAGCTAGTACAAACATGTTTACATAAACGAAGAATTGTATAATAAGCAAAATCCATGTTGAAAAATAGAGAATTGTTGCATATTGTTGTCAGCAGGAGTAATGTAGAAAAGATCTTACACAAGTATTGACTATGACTATATAGTAATAGTACAATAATGCGATGCATTCTTTAAGACTGACAATGAATATCATGCGGATTTCTCACCTGCTGTTTCTAGCATCGCATCGGTAAGCTGAATTTTCTTGTAATCTGAGCGAGCACATAAAATCAAAACCAGAGGTATACAATACAGCACTGTCAGCACAATTTACTTTAGAAATTCGAAAATGTTATATAGGTACTAAGACTGAGGAAACCATTTTTACGTGCTGCACAATGTCTATGAATTTTCTACGCATGTCTTATCGTAATCGTAGCGTTTGAATCCATGATTGTACCTGTCTATAATAGAATCCATCTTTTCACTACTAATTCACTGAGCACCTTTTTGTCTTATTCCTTCTTCTTTTTTATTTGCATATGCGAGTTTTCCAGTAAGCATGCCAAATGTATATGTACTGTTACTGTTGTATGATATGTGAATTTGTAAATGTGATGTAAGCCTAACAAAATTTCAAAGGATTAATGCAAAAGATGTACATAATATAGTGAAACACTGTACTAGTCATGTTTGCAAAAACTGTAAAGAATATAATGATTTCTGTTACCACACATTTGCAGACATCATACATTTTAGTCATTATTTTTCTTTTTTAAGTAGACTCAATTCTCTTCATAGCGCGTTCGAAATATCCAATGTTTTATAATGTAACTTATAACACATACTTAAGTCAGATAAAGTAGAGCAAAGCAGAGGCTTTTAGGGTCTTCTTAACTTTTAAAGTAGCAAAAACTATTTTATTTTGTATTTCCTTGAAGAAATCTATGATAATTTATTTGAGTGCAAAGTAATATTACCTAACTTTATCTCAAATTCAGCATCTTCAGTTATGCATGCAAACTAAGGATGCTAATTTATGTGAATTTAGACACTTTCTCTTATGTCTTGGGCCTTGTCTTGAGTGAGTGATACATAAATACATGACAAACATTGCGACAAAGTCTTATTTTTGTTACAAAGCCACACTTCGTTCTTATTTTTCAATCAGATAGATATGCATACAAAAAGTTAAAAGACTATCTGCATTGCATCTTTATTTCATACTTTCATACAAATAGTATTAGAACGAACTTTGGAACTTTTTGTCATGAATACTTTAAAAACTAATCCACTACAAAAGCAAAACTAATAAAAAAAAGTCTTCATATTTTATGTAACTCTTCATCTTTCTCAGGAGCAGCTTGAGCCAAAGCCAAAATTTGCTTGCCGTTGTTTTTGTTTCTTCTGTCTCTTTTTGACAGAACGCAAAGAAAGAAGAAGAGTACATTGGCCAGTGTAAATTTGGATCTTTCCTTCTTTATAAATTCAAGTGTGAATTTTTTTTATCGCTTTTTATTCGTCGTATGAGATTGTATAAGTAGATGGAGATGCCTTTATAATGGTAATGTGCTGGATGGATTGAATCCTGAATTCTGAATCGAAAAGCAGCATAAGCATAACATTCATGCATACATGAGTAAGCAAGCAGCGCTATAAAAAATGCTGCATAGAGATAGAACACATGTTAAAAACTGGTCTTAAGTCAAGTCAGGGTCTTAGCATTTTCATCATCATCACACTCATCCATCCAAGCAATATAAAGGATACACCTTCAATATCTTCCACAAAACACAAACTTTTCTTATAAAAAACTTGCTAGATGAAACTACGAGATTCTTTTTCTTCTCCTCTGAGGAGAGAACTGTTGCATTATCATTATGGCAGTATAGTGGTATCATCTTCAGATGTGAAATAAGCGAGGAGGAAGAACCCACAACAAAAAAAAAAAACAGCGACCACGCAAACAAGGTACTTCTTTTCTTTAAGAAATTTTATTATTTCACTCATCCATCCATTTACAATGCACAGGGAGACCATCTATAAACTTTGTATATTATGTGTATTCATATTTTGCATGGATATTCATTTCCACATTCCAGATCCAGCCGAATATAAAAAGAAGCAGGAAAGGGAAAGGGTATTAACACTGACTTGACTTGTTTTTCTTGTTGGGTCTTTCCTTTACAACATTGCGATCAGCCAGCCAGCATAACACACAGCATTCTGGAAACTGGAAAGAAAATGTATACATAGGAGAGGAGCACGTTATACAAAAAAAAATTCGCTGTCGAGAAAATCATTTTAAAGAGAAAGATAAGCATAAAAAGAAATTATATTGGTCTTTTGAGAGAATAAGAGATTAGGGAAGATTTTGCTGTGAGGAGTCAGTTTAGTATATAGCCAGTAGTCAGTCAGTCAGAAACTGAGCTCTCATCCGGATATACTGACGACGTTGCGTTGCTCGCCGATTGTGCATTTTTGTCTTCATTACAAGAAAAGGATTAAGATAATTTAGTTGGGGGAAGAAGCTTGAGAGAGCTCAGTTTATCGTTATCACTTGTGTCGGTGGTGTGTGTGTGGTGTTGTGTGAGGCAGTGTGTCGTCTTCTTCCTATTTATTTTTTTAAGTGTGCAAGCACATGCATGGACGCACCTAAATAAATATAGGGTTTAGAGATAACTATATTTATTTATTTATTCCCTTTAGTGATGACTGTTAATAGAAAGAATAGGAGAAGTCATAATAGTAAAGTTTCTAGCAGTAGATATTTTAAAATTTCGTCGGTGACAATGTACGTGGCCGCTGTAGTACTTACCTTTTGCCTTTTGGGATCGGCGTCGATAACGACGGCGGAGGAGAGTAGTGATGTTAATCCAGAAAGTAAGTTGTCCAATCATTCTTAAACCACTTGAAAGTATTTATTATTATATGTATCATTACTTGGGCTAAAGAAAGCTTTTCACAGCCATTTGTTCACTGTTTTAATTTAATGCATCCGTGAGCCTGATTCTACCTTCATCCTTGATTTCATTTCATCATGATTATTAAGATGGAATGGAGCAGATTTAATATTTCACCACTGTCGATCTATAATTTAGTGAATTGCATTCTTCCATTCCACATAGACGTAATGCGAAATCCGAACTCAGCTAAAAGAAATTGAGGAATTTGGTGTCTTATTAGTCTCGTCATCATCTTGGAAACGATTAAAGCGACAAGTTTAGGTTCGCAATACGAAGCTAGTTAGTCTGTTGAGATTGGGCAACATTACGCTAAAAGTTGAATTGAAATTGCCATAAAACGTAAAATTTTGTTTTGTAAATTTGGTTTGTCGTGTCACAAACTTTTGCGTACTGTTGCCTTTGCTGCATTGCAGCACATTGCGTTGCACGCTTTCGCACGCTTGACTGGCTTGTCAAATTTTTTCATCGCAAATTGTGCATAAAAATCGCATTATAACAACTTCTAACAAAATCAATGTAAGGTCATACATGCAGTTTAGCTCTTTGCTGAGCTTAAAATGAATAAGTGAAAGTTACAATTTCCCAAATATTCATCATTCAGTCCAATTTTTTCCTCCACATTATTCACATGATTTTTTTCTTCTATAAAATGTTTAAAATTGAAATGAAAAGGTTCCCTCTGTGTTTTTGTTAGTTTGGTTTAGTTTCTAAATTTAAACCAAGTTTGTCATTACAAGACGTTACGGTTGAAGGATGCTCTATGGCAGATAAAATACTGAGAGGGTATGTGGAGGAAGGTTATATATAGTATTGGTTCATTCATATAGTAATTTTAGCATATCACTTATGGCTGCTGCTGATAATATTGACACTGTGTCAGTTTAAAAAGTGAAGAGGTTCATGAAGACGATGAGCAATGACTCAGCTAAAATCTAAAATGTATTGTTGATTGTATTGTTGCAGTGCAAAAAACGAAGCGAATGGCT
Organism: Willowsia buskii; assembly: GCA_034700685.1. Lineage (NCBI taxonomy): Eukaryota > Metazoa > Arthropoda > Collembola > Entomobryomorpha > Entomobryidae > Willowsia > Willowsia buskii. The sequence continues at coordinate 5,832 of JAQIXW010001147.1, forward strand.
TTCAAAAATTTGGTTTCTAGGTCTTGAAAGTCTGATTTTAGCAAAAAATATCCTCTCTTGCAAGCTACTATAAATAATATGAGCAAAAAAATTCCCAATGTTCTTCCCTTCGTACAAGGGTAATTTCTTATTATCTATCTACTTTGTTGCATTGACATAGTTAATAGTTACAGTGCAGTTTGCATTTGTTCCTTCTGTCGATGCAGTTGAAATTGTAGTTGAAAGCATGTACTGCGGCTTAAATTTTTTTGCAAAGACATTGCATTTTATTATCAATTTAATGAAAAACAGGCAAGCAAGATAGCTCTTCCATCGTCAAATTACGTAGATCGATCGTCGAAACCACGTATTAGCTTTTTCCAATTTACTTGGTGGAGCATATAGCATATTGATTGCAGAGTTAAGCGAAAAATACATCAAATTCGATTTTTGTGTGAGATGAACCGATTTTCGTTTATAAATGATTCATTAACAATTCTAACGTTTCATTACATTCGCTAACGAATCTGCTATATATGAAATTTGGCATTTTAAACAAATACTATGGAATTTTACGTTTGTGTAGCCAAACCATTAGATTCTATAAGTTTAAATTGATTTCAATTTTAAATATTTAAGCAAAATTTTTAAAACTAAGTTTAAATGTGCAGATGCACGTATGCTCGGCAAATTTCTTTTCACAAAAATCAGCTTTCAATGAATGTCAATAACACTTTAATTATATATGAATGCTCCAGCCTTACAGCATTGAACAAAGTTAGAAAAAAGTCAGGAAAACCGGTTTGTTTCTTCCACTAATGATACTTTTTCAACGTTCTTTCCCTTTTTCTCCATGGATCGGTTTTTACATATCTTTGTGCAAACAAGGCAACACAACGTAAGGAATTTCATTTTCAATCTACCCATATTATATGCTGTGCAGTTCATAGTGATGCGCATTAGTACATACATGTTAGTAGGTGTTTTCACAATCGACCATATTTTTTAAACCTTACGATTAGTATGATCACGTAAGTCCTTTCCCTCCTGCCAAACAATGTTTAGTGAATCTGGTGAGCAACTAAACCCGCAATATCAGTCGTCGGTGCTACAACAAATTGAATACTCAAAGCATGAATGATTGGTGGTAGTTCATGCACTCCAATTTTTGATTGTATCACCCAAAATACATTGATTTACCTTTTATTGCTGCATAGTTATGCAGAGTCCAGAAAGTTATAAATCCAGCTGCAAATGCAGATATAATATCTAGATGCTGTACTGTGGATGGCCATCGTTGCAATTTTAATCACTTCAGCATCAAGAACACCGGCTATAGCCATTTTATATTCGTGAAGCAGGCATTCTGTCATGCACTGCTTGCCTCGGTCTTCTTGTTTACGTGAGCTCTTGGGCAACGCTTTTACACTTCTTGCATTGTTGTACACACGTCATGGTAGCATCATCTTTAGTTGTTGTATTGTTTTTTCGCTATCCTACGATTATATTACTAAGAAATATGATGATGATGCTGATGCTAGTGGTTTCTGGCAGGTAGAAGGCATTGACTTCAGTCGGTCAGGTGGATTGTTGAAATAGCACTAGACTAGAAGTACTGACTGAAAACTCTTCTCTCTGCAAAGCAAAAGTTGTCTGGTTCTATCTGTTAGCCATTTTTTGTGTTGTTGGCTTCTCGAGTGTGGACTTGTTGAGTCGTCCTCTAAAATCGCCCAACTACTATGTATTTACTGTAATGGCATGCTGTTACAATATAATTCTCCTGGATATTCTGTTCGTGTACATATTAGCACTTTATAATCATTATATTGGCTTTATCATGTTAAAATAGTAAGATTATCTTATAAACCTGCTCCCGGTCCTTTAAAGCTTTCTTCGATGATGATCATGAAGAGTTTTAACGAAACGACTGACCATGAACTTCAAAAGTACAATTTTCTCATTAGTCCGACCCATTCTGCCGGCATCTTTTGTTCACGAAGCATTACCTACATGCATGCATGCATTTTTATAGATTCGGGTCCTCATATTTCGAATATGAAATTCATAATCCTGTCCAAATCTCAAATGAAATTTGTCAATTTGTCCTAAAGGGAATGCTTATCTTTATTTCATTGTAACTTACCGTTACGCTACACAGATTTACAAAGATGATTCTAAAAACATAAACATAATGTGTGCAAGCAGTCATGACAGTTTTCTTTTATGTCGTGCATTACTTAAAAGCAATTAGCGATCACAGAGCGTATTACACGGCAATGAAAAAGATGTCAGTTGCTGAGATACAAGCATTAAGCACGATTTTTTTACTATGCCTACGGTTGTACCTAATACTGTATGGAAGTGCAAATTTTTATTGTTGTCATGTCGTCAAGTAACGATATTAAATGGGAATGATAACACCTCATAAAGAATGAAATGAACGGATTTGTAGATTGCATACTAATTTGCTGCCGTATAAAGAATAGCATTTTTAATACAGAGATAAGGAGCGAGTGCTTTCATTCGCTATATCAACTGCATCTTTGCAAGATCATAATTTTTTATCTTTATTTCATTACATATATCAAAATTGCATGACCATTTTACTTTGGTGCTTTCTTCCGTCTTGATTTAAAACGGGAGACCGAGACCACCACCATAACAGTTTAGTTGCCAGTTGCCATTATATCATAAAATCATTATCCCTCCCTACAAGTAGTCATAACATCATCATATTGTTATTTTTATTTTTTGTCCTGGTAAATAGTCGTGTAATGCACCTATAAGCACATCTCTCTTCTCAAGTGGCAAAGGAAATTACCGTTTATTTGCTCACCTTATATTCGCATGCATTGTTAAAGATGCGCAAATATTTTGCAGCGTATTCTGCAGTACACTGGGATTTTGTGATGATCGTCATCATAATCTTGATGACAAGGGTTTATTTCCTCCTTAGGGCTTCTCTACTGCTGCTATCTGCTATTCAGGGCATACATACACAATCCAATTGCTCGATCATCATTCAAAGAAAACACGAAAAGGGGGATTAAATAGCATTGCTGCAAAATATAGCGGTGGTACTCCGCAGTTTTACAGTTAATGTGGTAATGAAGGGTAAAAATGAGTACATAGGAGAGCTATGTCTTTGATTGCGTTGGATTGTGGTTTACAATTCGCAAGTCAGGTTATATTTTTGGTTTTGCTTGATGATTAGTAGAACTGTTCTCCTTTGTTGCACAAAGAGCCGAAAATAGATAAAAACATTAATGATCAAGAAGTGAAAAACATAACGATGTTTCTATGATTGCTTTTGTTGTTGATGTTGAAATGAATGAAAAAACTGCTGCTGTACATAATGGCTTCTGCTTTCTTAGAAATCTAAACAGCTCCTCATAATTATGGCATAACATTTGTTAATCAATCAAATGTGTTATTTCTCACTCTGATAAAAAGTATCGAATCTTAAAAAGTACAACATTAATATTGGGATTCTTTTCGTTTTTTTCTGCTACAGATTTAGTAGTATTAACTGTCGCCACCGACTGGACAGAATCGTTACAACGCTACCTGAGAACAGGAAGGGTGAATGGGCTTAACGTACAAGTTTTAGGATTGGGCCAAGAATGGGAAGGAGGTGATGTCCGTGTAGGACCTGGAGGAGGTCAAAAAGTCAACCTAGTCAGAGAGGAGCTAGAAAAGTTGGTACAGGAAAAGGGAAGCAACGATGACCTTGTCGTTATGTTTACTGACAGGTACTAATGAAATGCATGAAATTGATGCTCGCTCGTGATTACGTGCATGCATTATGATGTAATGGTGAAAAAATTATAACTTTTAGTTATGATGTCTTGCTCCTTGGAAACGCGGAACAAATCTTGAAACAATTCAAAATGTCCAACGCTCGCATTCTCTTTGGAGCGGAGAGCTTCTGTTGGCCTGATGAAAGCTTGGCAAACGATTATCCCGAAGTGCATCGTGGTCGTCGTTATCTCAACTCTGGTGGCTTTATCGGTTATGCATCATCCCTTCTCAAGTTGCTCAAGTCTAAGGAAATCGAGAACAAGGATGATGATCAGCTCTACTTTACCAAGTTGTTTTTGGATGAGAGCTTGAGAAACGACTTGAAAATCAAGTTGGACACAAAGTCTACAATCTTCCATAATTTGAATGGTGCCACAGCCGAGTTGGAAATGTAATTTCATATATGTAGTTTTCATACTTTAGAAAAAAGTATCTTATGAGTTGCAGCATTCTGAAATTTCTGTTATGTTTTTACCAACTGAAAAACAGGCAATTTGTCGATGGTGCTGCCACAATTCTTAACACGCAACAAAACACTCATCCGCTTGTGCTTCATGGAAATGGTCCCACGAAACACATTCTTAACTCATATGGCAACTATTTGGCCAACAATTGGAATGAGGAGAGTGGCTGTGCCTCTTGCTGGGATGACATGATTTCGCTGACGGAAGTCGCAGTATGTTACATAACGTCATTAAAAATATAACACGTTTCCTTCATGTAAACTAGCAATGTTAAGATGAGATTGTGGACAAGAAATTTAATTGTCAACTGTAATGTTGTTCTTTTTGCGAGAAGGAAGAGAAACTTCCCACCGTTCTTCTTGGACTTTTCGTTGAGAAACCTATTCCATTTTTGGAGGAGTTCCTTGCAAAAATCCACAACCTTGACTATCCCAAGAAAAGAGTTCATCTTTTTGTTCACAATGATGTAAGTTGAAGTGCAATTTACAAATTATTTATATATTTTTGTCAAAACTATAATTGGCATTTATAATCGTGACATAATAATCACTTTGTGGTTTTAAAATATATTTTCAGGCTGTCTACCACGAAAAGCTTGTGAGTGAATTTTTGGCAAATTACAGTTCGCTGTACGCAAGTGTAAAAACCATATTACCTTCTGACAACACAAAAGAATGGCATGCAAGAAACCTCGCTATGTAAGAAATTCTTCCTCATTTTTCAAAAGCAATATGTGTATCTGCTGCATGATCAGCTTGGATAACTTAAATATGACTTTTAATTAATTTTAGTGACTTGGCCAACAAGAAAAACTGTGACTTTTTCCTAAGTGTGGATGGTGAAGCCCATCTCGACAATCCATTTACTCTGAAACTATTGATTGAGCAAAATCGTGGAATCATTGCTCCGCTCTTGGTGCGTCCATACAAGGCATGGTCGAATTTCTGGGGAGCCCTTAGCTCAGAAGGATTTTATGCACGGTCAAATGACTACATGGATCTTGTCAAGGGAGACCGCAGGTAAGCTTTTCGATGAATTTTTCATGGTAATATGAAATAAGTGTATCTTGGAAGATTAGCGTAGGTTTTCATTTATTTTTCTTTATTCATAAGGTACACAACAATAGGTTCGTTGATATAGAATATATATATATATAACCTCTATGCTTAACAATGATTAACTCAAGCTTGAAAGCTCACAAAAATTCCAATAATGAATAACTCTCGTAACAAAAATGTTATAATTTACGGATAACATACTATACACTAGTACATACATAAGTTAAACCATTTTACTTTTGGAACAATGAACATGTATGGCAGTTCTGACCATATAATTTAGACAAAAGGCAAATCTCCAACAACGAATTGGTTTAGTGGTTCTTGCAGGGAGAACTCATCAAAGGATTCAGAATCTGAAACAGACATTTGAAACATACATACATACGTACTATTACATTGTACAATACTCCACGTATATACTGCCTATATGCATGCACACTTTAAAAATACAAATTATATATGTCCGCTTCGAAGTTTATAACTGTGCGTCAAAAAAGGCAAAGTGCTTGTCAAAGCGATCATTTATAGACTTTTTCTTTGATAAACGCACAACTCCATAATATCCATTTCTTACTCATGTCAGTTCAGAGTTTTACGGTTAGTTTCTCCCTTTCTCATATACTGGAGGATTCTTTTCATACTTTGCGAATTAAGCATATATCCACACACCATACTTAAATATAGCTACATACATATTTATCGTCTTTCACATTAAGATACATACCTAGAGGTTGTTGTGGTAATAGGAAATCAAAGTCAAACTTGTTAAAGCGGGACTACCTAATGATTACAATAGTAATAAGCATTCCTGTCTCTAATATCTTTAAATATTTATTCAATAACAATGCAGATAGTACTTTTTATAATACTATAACATAGTGAAATGACGAGGTAGTTCTGGAAAAAGTAATGATGCAGAGATTATATATATGTTTAAAATCAGGGATCACAACGATTTCATTCATATTTATTTTTAACAATCGTGTTACATCTTCGAAATTACAGTAACTCCACACAATTTAAGTAAATATAATAATTCTACCATCGCATTCTCTCGTTGCGGTTTCATTGACCAGTATTTTGGAAAGATGTAAAAACGATACTTTTTATTGCTATACGACTAAACTATATGATTAATTACATGGAGGTAAATTCGTCAGGTTTCAAAATTAGTTAAATTTTCAACAAATTTAACATTAGAATAGCATCCTTTTCCCATTTATAAGTATTCATATATTTACACACACCATATATGGAAGTATTTTAGATAGTAAACGTTTGTAAGTAAATAAGTTAAAAATATCGAAAGTGACATTGATATTGTTTTAGATGATATGCTACGGTATATATTGAAACATATGTCACACACCAAGTGTCCCCCAAATCGCATATTTGAAACCTTTCAAATATGGTTGCCTAGTCAAAATTTGTGACAAAATCAGTACGGAACGTCCTCTTATCCACGGCATATTTGTTGTCCGCGTAGCATTCATATATTCCTGCGTCCATTTGCGTTGCTGGGTCAATCTCCATTTTGGATTTAATCTTCATCGACGTGTTCTTTTCTCCCCCAGAATACCACTCGTGAATCTGCAGTCATAGAATATATATGCGAACCGTATAAAAGTTATAAAATATTCACAAATATTTCTTTAGTTATTTAGCGCAATACCAGCAAGCGATTCTTACATTTACCTGTAGATTGTTGTGTGCGTAAAGCTCAATACCATCCTTGAACCAAGTAATGTGCGGTCTCGGAATCCCTTTTGCATCGCAAATGAAGCTAATCTTGTGTCCAAGAATGTATTCAAGGTCGAAGTGAGAAGCTTTTGTGATGCGAGCACCCTGCATATAAAAACAAATACAAGACATGGAATGAATGTAGGTCGTCATAGGCACAGATTCTCGTATATATAGAGACTACAAGTGAACATTGACTGGCGCCCTATATCTGGAATGTCACCCATTCAACATTAAAAATGTCTGCACTATAATTAAACAAGCTTTCACCAACATCTAGAGTAAATTACAACATTACCTGTGGGTTCGTGTAGTATGTCGCCGTATCCGGGTCACGCCATTTACCCCCTAAGGGAACTCTATTGCTTCCCATGCCGCTTTTTTGTTTGCCTTTGCCACGCCCCTTTAATAACACAATGAAAATCTTGGTGATTAGTATAAATGATAATTAACTCGAAATCAGAAAATCATTTCAGAATGTTTGTAGCATATACCCTTCTGGCAAGTGATCCGTCTGTCAGTATCAGAATGACGAAAATTGACGCAAAAAGTATCACTGACGACTTCATGTTCGTTATTGTTATAGCCGTGATGAAGGAAATTTACGTATGTTTACTGCTATGAATGCGATACAATTTAAATCACTGCCACCCACTCAAAATCCTTTTTTCTGCAAATACGTATTCCTTTTCCTACAAGTGATCCAGTTAACAGGTAAATGTCTTATTTTCTTTTCTCATAGTCTCCTTTTATCGCATGAACAAATCTCTGTTCTTTCACAACTAATACCACTGCAGTCCTCATAAAGCAATCAGTAGTAGTAATCCTTGTTCCAGTTATTTGTTGCAATCTTCTTATTACTATTACTTGAGTAGCAGAAGCTTCAAAAAAGAATGCAGACAGCTCTTTTCCTTTTCACTTTTCCTTTGAAGAAAGACGACCGCAGAATAAAAGTAAAGCAATCACATTCACATCACATTCCGTCCGTGCTCACCATTAGCACCACTACCTCGGATTTCAGTTGAGTTCTGTTCGAGATTCTCAACGAGATTGAGTGAAGGTAGAAAAAAGACGGAAAAAATATAGGTACGCCGTGAGAGAAAACGCTACTGCTTTCTCTTTTTCGTTTCTCTCTTTTTACTTGGCTTCTTCTTCTGTTGCTTCTCTTTTCGTTCTCCCTCTCTAATAGCAACAGTAAGACAATAAGATAAACAAGAGTAACAAGTTTGCTTGTTACATCAAAACTTTTTTATAAGCAGACAAAATTTTCCATGAAAGAACTTGACTTGAATTTCACAAAAGCGCACGACGAGAAAGTACAATAATAATAATGATGATGATGAAATCACAACCTGAAACCAAACCACAAAAAAGAGCAAATGCTCCATATAAAGCAGACAGACTCCATATATATGTTGGAAAATAAAGACGGCAAATCTTCCGAGTAAATCTTTTTCTCCTTCGTTTCTTCGCTAACTTACCCTATTTATTAAGTATATAGCGTATAATAATACACTTAAGATCCTACATTCAGTCAAAAGAATCCCAATGGCACAAAGGTACAATTTCCCGTATTTGCCCTGCAGTAGTACACTTTCAGTCAAGACTCGTTTACTTTTCTTCGTCAATGACTTTGAGGAGAATAATAAGAAGTGTAGGAACTACAGCATGAGCAACCATCAGCAACAGAGAGACATTTGAGGGAGAGAAAAATAGAGGGAGATAGACAGAGGAATAATAATAAAAAAGGGAAATTTTCCACTTGACTGTCGTTAGAACATGAAAAGTAGTCTTTGGTTGTCCCAATTGACCGTTCTTGACTTTCTCTTTCTTCCTTTCTAGTCGTCGTGAGAAAAAAAGTAGGCAATGAATGCTAACAAAACGTTACAACAAAACACAAACAATGCAAGTTTGTTTTTCTCTACGTGTGTGTGAAATAGTAAAAAAAAGGACAAAACACTTGAAAGAAATTGTGATAAAAATGTAAGCATTCATGGAAAAAGACAAGAACAAAGAGTACACAAAACTAAGTAAACATACGGGGTTGTTCACAACTCAAGTCATCCGAATTCAAGAAGTAGAGTACATAATATAATCTACATAACTTTTTTATATTAATTGACACCAAATATGAAGTGTCCCTTCATTTAACAAATCGATATTTTTTCAAGTCGGATTCTCGTCGCTCTCTAGACGTTACCAGAATACAAACAGTTTCTGGCAGTTCCCTTCTATCTGGACAGAAGAAACTCATAATAATCATACTATGAGCATGTATCTTGGTTGTTAAGCTCAACTATTCCATTACGTGCAATTTGAGTTGTTTAAAAAAATGAGCAGATCTATGTTTTGCGTGTTGGCGCTGTTATGAATGGACGGACAGTATATAGCATCGTAGTAAATTTACACAAATGACATGGCATCGTAGTTTACAGTTTTATTGTTGGTGGAATGTGAGTATGAGCTAGGAAGAAAAAAGGCAAAAAAAAAAAACCGTGACCGCTGTGATTTCACTTGAGTATTGCTCGCTGGAGTGCATGACGATGATATTTATGAACATTTTGAACATGTTCTGTGATTTTTTATCGCTGGTTTTATTCCATCATGACTTGTTCGGGTGACTCAATTCACACACGTTGCATGTAACATAATGCGTTGTGTTATTAGGGCACTTTCCTTACATTTTTGAAGTGAAATCTCAAAATTGAAACCTTACACAATGGCAAACTTCGTAGTGTATTATGAAATCTTCCTTGTAGGAATGAAATGATTTGGAAGAGGGTGAGAGCGGCACTTATGTGTGTGGTGTGCATATAACAGCATCATGGAACAGAGTGTGCAAAACTGCAAATAATGAAGATGAATGGCTGCTATAAAAATGTCACATGGGACAAATTGTTCAGTCGACTAGGACATGATCTACGACAGCAGGTCTGTAATCGTAAATGGAGTGAAAAAAGGTGCATACCTACCTACAGAGGTACTATTTAATAGCCCCTCTGCAGATAGAGAAAAGTTGAATTCGACACTAGTAATTATAATTGCACTTGAATTTCAATGTTTTTACAACTTGTCAGGAGATTTATTCCAATAACAATAATTAATTACAGAGTTTAGATTGGTTTAAAAATAACTATTATTTGTTGCATAAACAGTGCAAAGCTCAGCCATGTATGGAATATATCAAGTAGTAGATTGAATGTTGATAAATGAAAGTTAAAAACAATAAGCGTATTCAACATGCGTCGCCATTGCTGAAACATTGTAAATTTTGAAGGGCAACAGATGTGCCACTAGAATATGTAAATGTATGGGAGCTTGAATTAAATGAAAATTTATGTGTAGTGTTGAGAATATGTGGTAATATAAAAATGGGTTTCACGGATGAATTTGATTTCATATAATAATTTTATTGTCTCAGAGTGCCCCAGAACATGAAAATTACGAATGTAATAAGGTTTTTTTAGTAGTATTCCATGCGACATTAGATAGCTACCAATTACACAATGAAACTTATGAAACATAATATTTGACATTGATGAAGCAATATTTTTCTTTTGTATTTTCCTACAGGGGCCTTTGGAACGTTCCTTTCCTAAGCGCGGCATACTTGGTCAATAGGACGATTCTCCAAAACGAGAAAACTAAGCCAAGTTATATTAACAACTTACTCGACGCTGACATGGCATTCTGTCTGAACAACAGAAACCGGGGCATTTTCATGTATGTCAGCAACAGAGTGGATTGGGGACATTTGGTAAATTTGACCACTTTATTTGCACCTGTACTTATCCCTTAAAAGCCATAAAATTGGCTAAAGATTAAACTATTAACGACATTTTCCTTTTGCCTTTGCACGTTTGATCAGATCAACTCTGACAACTTTGAGACAACTCACTTAAACAATGAGCTGTTCCAAATCTTTGACAACCGCTGGGACTGGGAACTCCGGTACCTTCATACCAACTGGTCCAAGGCTCTTGAACCCAACCTCACGCTGGAGGCCATGATGGCAGATAAAGATTGGATGGTAAGATAGAAAGGATAATAAATGAATGAGAAGCATATAAAAATGAAACGTGCTTGGAATGAAATAGCCGGAAGGAATAATAAAAGCACGACATGCATTTTTTTCTTCGTGTCATGCAAAAATGTTTAGCCGTGCCCTGACGTATTCTGGTTCCCCATTGTTACCCCTCGGTACTGTAAAGAGTTTGTCGACGAAATGGAACATTATGGAAAATGGTCTGACGGCTCTAATTATGTAAGCGACATATGAATGCATTATATGCTTATCTTTTACACGTGTTTTATAATTTTCATGTTTTACCGCAATTAAGTCTATTTTGGATCAAAGGAAAGCATTTTATACAAGCTTTCATGCAATTATTATGTTTAAAAAATATTCAATGCTGTATGTAAAATTTAACACCAAAGGATACTCGATTGGATGGTGGTTATGAAAACGTACCCACTGTGGACATTCACATGAATCAAGTCGGCATGGAAGCACAATGGCTTGAATTCCTTCGTCTTTATGTTGAGCCCCTTCAAACTAAAGTTTTCACAGGATATTACCACTATGTATGATTATTAATTTTTATCTGATACAAACGTTGCATGCAAAAAGCCGATATAGCGTGGGCGTAATGATATGGTAATGTACGTCTAGTTGATTGAAATGGGACCGGAAACAGAGAAATTCTGGAGAAAGCTAGCAAGTAGAAAGTGACAAAAATATGGCTTTCATATGCTAAAAACGACTTTATCGCCTAATTCATATAGACTTGAATTTGCATGACATCATATTTATTTCAGTATTGACTGCCTTAATTGTCGACCATATATGACTTAATTATTGAAACATGAAACACTAATTTCGAACATATATATGAAATTACATGATAGACTAATTTTTAACGTTAATTGTATTGTAGCTCACTAAAATACTAAATCATTATTATAATGCATGTACTACTGGTTGTGATAGAATGAGGATCGAAAAGAAACTGGCTACGATGATCATCCAACAGTTGACCAACATTTGTTTCAAATTGGCATGCAAGACCAATGGATCCTATTTTTACGAACTTATGTTGCTCCATTGGCTCACAAAGTTTGGGAAGGGTATTTAGAGGTACATTCGTATATTACTTTCCAGTCAATTAGAGCATAGCTACAAAAAAGTAGGAGTTGTAGCCGTAGCGTCTGGTATTTTTTATTTTGTACTGTATACATTCCTGGTTTGCAGTTGAGCATCAAAATGGAAGAATTGATAGATCTTTGGTAATTTTGTAGATTTTTTACTCTTTGGATAATACAATCTTCATCGTTTTTAGTGCTTTTTGGTTGCTTGAGTAGCAGTAGTTTTAAATAATGATTAAAGTTTGCCGTCATCATGTAAGATGAATGGTTGCTTGTTATTGTAGGGTTGACAATGCGCAAAACATAATATCGACATGCTTTCAACTTATTTTTTGTATACCATTTTTTGTAAAATAGACGTGGACTTCTTCTTGGAGCAAATGCATTAAAGCCATTTGGTATAAAAATTCAAAGTATTGCCACTATACAAACTGTAATACTGATTTTCTCTCGAGGCGATTTACCTTTAGCTCTCTCTATCTGTTTCTCTTCCGATCAATCACTTTTTCAAACAATTTCAAATGTTTGCTCTCGTTATGTCTGCTTTTTGTTCATATTTTGAAAACATGATATTTTGGATTAAAATACGAATAGATTTATATAAACTCATAATGTTACATTCGTACAGCCACCATATGCGTCGATGAATTTTATTGTCCGTTACAAACCTGACGAACAAAGGGAACTGAAGCCTCATCATGACACGTCCACTTACACAATCAACATTGCTTTAAATACTCCGCACAAAGACTTTGAGGTAGGCTACCCGTAATTTTTTTTTATCTCAACAAACTTGATAATAAACAGAACCATTGCTAATTGTTGAAAATCTTGTTTTGACCTCAAGGGTGGTGGCTGCCGGTTCACAAGATACAACTGCTCCGTCCGAGAAACCAAGTTGGGTCACATGATGATGCACCCTGGAAAACTGACTCATCAGCATGAGGGTCTCCGAGTTCTCAAGGGAACACGTTATATTATGGTCTCCTTCATCGACCCATAGACGAAGAATATTTCTTGTAAAATGGAAAACGAAAAACTTCTACTTTCTTACATGACATCTCATTTGCTAATAATCGATTTAAATGTAATGTCACATTCATAATAATTTTGAACATATCGATCTGACGTCATAAAAAATATTGAATATTGTGGTATCATTATTGCTATGATCATCATGATGTTGTTGTTTGACAAACTTCAAATTCTACTTCAAGTATACTTAAACGCATATTAGTTTTGATCATAAACAACTGACTTAAACTGAGAATCTGAGTGGTATCGTCATAAACTTTAGTGTAGTTATTTATTTGTTATAATATTATATAACATTTTGGTGCGTAATTATGCAATAATTTTTATCCTGTTTTGTATTTGGAAACTCTCAATTTAGAAATGCAAGTCACAAACACAAAACGAAGATTACAAGAGCCAAGCTTAAAATTTCTTTTTTATTCACTTTTATCCTGTTTTTATTAACAAATGACTGGAAATACTCTTTTCATGCTTTTTCTGAATAAGAGCCCTGATTTTATTTAAAAAATCATTTGACATTTTGATTTTTCTTTTTCATTTTTCTACTTTTTGTAAATGTTTACTGGTACTAATCCCTGCGGTGTAAAGTCCAAAAATGTATTTCTTTTAAGGTCTTTATTGTTAGTGTAGTTTGGTTATTGTAGTGGTAAAATGTAATTTAATTTTGATGAGGAAATTTGTAAAAATTGTGAAGAAAAGTGACAGAAAATATTAAAACGAATACCGAGTGCCGAATAAAGTTGACGAAAATATATCTATTTAAAATTATACGTCTCAATTATTCCAACTTTATTTTCATCGTCTGGAAAAAATGTCGCATGTAGTAATTACACATACATATATGTATTGTACATAAAGTTAATTTCGGGGGTGAAGTGGTGTTTGATTTTACGAAATATTTTGGCGAAGTGACATGCGATTTTCTAATTTAACGATTGTAAATTGTTATAGAAATTAAACAATTTCAACCCGATTTATTCCGTTGCCAAATTGCATGACGCTTTTAGTCTGCTCTGTGGTATATTTTGCGTCAATCGGAGATAATGAAAAAGGAGAGAAATCATGTTTTGAAAGGCTTCGTATGTCGGATGTTGCTCATAAGTATTTCATAACTAGCCTACTAGCATATTTTGGATGCATATAAATCTATGTACATTGAAAATTCATCCACTTTTGGGTACAACCGTACAATCATTTTTTTTCTTATGCTAACAAACAGTTATATACCTGTAACAAGTATGTACATAATCTTGAGTACTTAAAGGTATCATTTGCAATTAATTTTGCTTGCTTCCAATGTAAACACTACTTCCTTCCTACCGCATGACACGATACACCAACACTTTGATTAATATGTTTCATGTACTGTGGCTATTTGTCTCTTCTTGATCATCTATCAATCTATCCAGACAACTTCGAACGAACCTGTCGCAGTCTCTCTTTGTGGGTCATGGGCAATTGAATTTATTGCACGAACGACGCAAAAAATTGTTTGTTTGTAGAGGTCATCAAGTAACACAACTGCATCAACCAGAAGTAGAAGTTTACGTAGCTTCACAAATCACTCATCCTTTTCAGTTATTTGCTCACAAATCGTAACAGGACAGGTAACGGATGCATCCAGTATTTGGTGAAACGATGAAATTTTCCCTACAAGCCAAAGAATCCCAAGACAAGAGCAAAAAGAAGTCTACAGAACAAGAGTACATACCTAAAGATGACGAGGAAAGTTCCTGGGATCGGTATGATCCTCCAGAGGAGAGTCCCATTGTGGCTTTTCTTATGGATACCACACTCCATGGACTACGATACCTGGGTCAAAGGAAGCGACACTTTTGTGAACGGTATGAAAAGTGAAAGTTTGATTTTAGAGAGAAAAAAACATGAAAGTGTTTGTGAAATTTAATTCTTTCTTCATGCTTTACCAGAGTTTTTTGGCTTACTGCGTTTACCGCAGCAGTGATAACCGCGACATTATTAATCCGAGAAATGTGGAGTGCATACCTGAATATGCCTATTATTACAGTTTTTAATCCCACGGAGAAAGCATTAAATGAAATACCATTTCCTGCTGTCACAATTTGCAACGTGAATAATATTCAAAAGTCCAAAATGAGAGTGCTAAAAAGGTTTTTATAAATTTTTTTCATGTCTCAAATTTTTTAATTACTCTTACGTAGAATATAAAAACATTAGAGCTAATTTTCTCTTTCATAAATACAGTCAAGCAAAGCAAGGCCTTGC
>JAQIXW010001148.1:0-21293 GCA_034700685.1 Willowsia buskii
TCAGCGTTCCAACGTAGCCATTTTTTGCAGGTGACAAACTCGTGTCGAACGTCGTCCCAATCCAAAGTTGAAGCGAACAGAATATACTTCATGAGACGCATCCTGAACATGTAATTTTTTAGTATAAATGCTGAAATCATTCTTAAAACTTTTATTTGTAAGAATTGGCTCTATAATGTTTGCGTAGAATAGTGGAGTATATGAGAACAGCTAAATGATTTCGAATGCTCTGACAAACCAGTTTTAAAATCGGAAAGCTACTGACTCTCTGAATTGTTCTTCGTAGAATATGAACTAGTTCTTCTCTAACAGCTCAAAATTATTTGCAGCATTTCCTTCTAAAAGTAATTTTGTTTAAAAGCTTTTTAAAACTTCGCAATGAAGAAAATATGTTTCCTTATATAAGTACACAAAAACAAGCTCTAATTTTTAAACGTCTTTCAATAATTAAACTTGTTGTAAACTTGTTGAATAAAAGCAGAGAAGCTGCACGTTTTATACTGTTTATGTCAGAAATGCATATGTGATAAACAGTTTATGCTTTAATTATTATTGCTTAACCTTAATAGTAAGAAATAGGCGGATATAATTCTGTCTGTTCAGAATCATTTTATTTATCACATAAACAGACTCAGGCATTTGTTTACAATACGGAAATTCCAACTCAGGAGTCATTCCATAAATTGCGATATTTTTCATATAATGGAGAGAATTAAAATATTTGTCTGTGATTGCAGCTGACTGTAAAGTACTGGTGATATAAACGCGGTTAAACGTTAGCATTATATGAAAGTTTCCTGTTTTCACATAAAAACAGAAAAACACAGTAATTAGTGCATATTATGTAATAAACTATTTGTCACATAATATGAAAGCACGAAATGTGTCAACTCTTAAAATGAGTTTTGTGATTGGATTATCAATCAAATCTATTGTTTATTCTCAGCTGCATTGCAAAATTTATATAATTTGTAAATACAACATTTATCGAAATCATACAACATGAGTATCATCAAAACAGAGTATCAGACAATTGTAAGTATTTTTTACATTAAAGATAAAGAAGTGTCACAATAAAATTAGCACTTTCATCCACAAACTCGACAAATGCATTTCTAGAAATATCATAAAAAGGATATGCTAACCCTATTCGAATCGTTATACAACTTACAGCAAACTTATAAAAGTATGACTTTCTGTTACAAAAACGTTTCACTGCTTCTGAAATACTTTCAGATAGTTCAGAAACACGTCCAAATTGAGTAGCCTCTTGGTATTCAATTAATAAAATAAAAATGATTCCCCCGACAAATAACAACAACGACATAAATCCACCCTCAGCAATACTCTCCGGAGCTTTTATCAATAAAAACGACGCTACCACAAAAATTGCTAAACAATAAAAATGATGAAATGCTACGAACATTGACTCTGTAAATGAATTATATAATCTGTTCAGCACCTCTTCAACGCGAACAAAATACGCAAATTGTTTCTCAGTAAGAACACCAGCGCCTTTGGTATGAATTAAGTACTTAGCAGATCTACGATCAAATCTAATCGAATCTGGGACAAACTTGTCAAATTTGTAAACAGTGGAACGAAATACAGGAGGGTAAAACTTACGCTGAAAAATAATACACTAGCGGCATTGCTGGCGGCCATGAAAAGAAAATTAAAACTGGTGCATACTTCCACTCAAGTTTCAAGTCGATTTCGAGCCCCTCTAAAATTAAATTGTGTGTTTCATCCTTATCTAAACAGTGGAACGGCTATAAATGAGAAAGGAACTACAATTATCATTGTGGATATAACAAACATAAAATTGTCCATTAGATGTTTTAGCTGAGATGAGTGTTCGTTTAGTTTTTGAAGTCGAATAAGTTTCCTGTCGTATTTTAAAAGTTGATTGTTGAAATAGTGGAGGACATCATTACAAAATCTTATCCAAATACTGATTGTGACAATCATACATCCCAGCAAGTTCTCAGCCCATCCCAGCATATAAGTAGTGAGATTACCAGGATTTGTATCGCTAAAGATTACGTCATAGTGGTTGAGGTATTTTGTGACCAGATGTATCGTAAGAAACAGAGGGTACCAGCCGGCGCCTACCATCAAGAGGTCAGCGTTCTAACAAAACCATTTTTTAGAAGTCGTAAATTCAAATCGAACCTCGTTCCAATCCAAATATGAAGCGAGGAGAATATACTTCATGAGGCGGATCCTGAATATGTAATTTCTAAGAATGAATGCTGAGATCATTTTTAATATTTATAAGTTATTGTATTTCAAATGCTTTGATAAGTCTGCTTTTAAATAGGAAAGCTACTGATTCTCTGAAGTTATGTTACCAGAATATGAACATTTGCCCTAAGCGTGTGTTCATCGTAATCTGTTTACTGTTTCTTTTTTCTAACGCCTAAAATATATGGTCATCCATTTTCTTTAAAATTATATAATTTGTTTTTGAAGCTTTTTGCGTTTAGCAAGACATAATTTCTTTGATAAGTGCACAAGAACAGGTAAGTTTTTTAAAATGTTTGTCTGTATGTTTTTCTCGAGCTTGCCCTTAATTTACTTATTGACTAGAAGTAAAGATAATATTGGTCTTTGTTACGTTAGAAACGCGGATGTGGTTGACAGTTTACTCAATTTATTTTGTTTGCCTTGCTAGTATGATGCAAGCAGGGATAATTGTTTCTGTTAAAAAATGCATAAATCAATAGTTGCCTAATTGCAATTGCTTGATACTAGAGTTTTTATAATACACAAATTTGTTAACCCAAGTTTCCTGGAAATATTTTAAGTACGAATTTTTTAACAAATTGAAGTCCAGAAAACAAGATACCAAATCTAAAAGACACTTATTAAAATGTTTTGGTGGGAAAAGCTGAAAATATTTTAGCATTCGTGTTTTATATCTGTCATAACAGAAATAACAACAAGAAATGAAAAGCAGTTGAAAATAGTTCATTTAGTATAATAGCAGTCCGACTAACCTATTATTAGTCATAGTAAACATGGTAAGCTGCTAATTACTAGACGTGGGAAGTCAAAGTCATCAAAAGAATTACCAATTAATTATCTAATTGCTATGTCATAGAATTAGATTTTGAGTATAAAAGGCACGATGCTTGCCATATTTGGCATGAAATCTACGTAAACAATCTGAGAAAAAATTTCCAAACTAAGTACCAAAATCAAGTAATTAGTGGTTTCACTCATAAGTGACGTTTACGTAGTAACAACTCCGCTACTTTAAGTCATCAACAAAAATGAATGATTTCTACGACCCACCTTTCCATTGAAAAATTGTCAAAATATTTCCTATGATTTGATAGTAAATGGTTGATGGTTAACTATGTGAAAAGACTAATTGCACAAAATTAGTTGTTATCACAAATTATATTGACGAAAGATCTTTAGATAACAAACATAAAAATTACATACTTTCATTTCGTCTTACAAATTTATATCTGTCGAAAATATCTGACAGTAACTTCTCTGCTTTTCGTGGGGAAATTGGCGCACAACTTCCAAAAATGAAATCGAAAAATATAAGTAAACCTACACCATTAATTCCGCAATATTGCAAAACCTCCAAACTAATTGCATCTTTCCCATCGGTACTTAACATTCACAGCAACCTTCTAAACGCATTACGATACCTTGGTAGTTCGCAGTTTCAAACTTTAAAGAAACCACAGCAAAATGTGTTTCTTAGTCATATGCCATATACTGACCCCCCAATGTTTACTAGTAAAATAGTCATTGTATCTGACACCTACACAAATTTTATTTATTTTAACACAAAATTTGGATATATAGCGTATACAATTTTCTTCATTTATCGTCTAATAAGTCTTTACCAATGCCTCCCCGGTGAAGCTTGTGATCAAAAATTGATAATGCTATTAGGTCTCAGTTTTTATTTATGGATACAAGTCACAGTTGTTGGCGTATATGCAGTGTTGCACTCCAGGAAAACCGAAATCCGCGACTTTCTTGGGACATTTAATGATCTTGATTCCCACATATTTGGAAAAGGTTAGATTATTTTAAAAGTACATTTTAATCAACAACAGTTAATTATCTAAAAGTTTTAAAGTTTTAATTTCTCTTAATTTCAGACAGTACGTGCCGTCATATGTATACGCAACTGCATGCAAGATTCAATAGAAACGTTATAATTTCTTTTTCTGCTGTCTCCATAGTTTCTGTTGTTTTCATGATTTGTAATCACTTGAGCAATCCAAACTTTGAATCTCATCTGACATTTTTATTTTTTCTGGAGAAAAACAATCTATTTTCTACTTTTAGAACAGCAGTTATCACCATATGTTTTATAATTCTTGAAGCTTTTCTGTGTGTTTACTCTTTTATGGCAATCTTTCATTTTATTGGTATTGCCACAATCGTGGCCAAATCTGTAAAATCGCTATTGGATTACATCATAAATGTAAATATCATTTCAAATGTGAATGAGTTTACAACACTGCAAATAGCTGTTTGGAAGTATGGGCTTCTCCGGGATTTCATGACAAAATATAACAATATTTTTAGCTGTTTACTTCTTTTCTGTAAAGTGATGATTGTCACTCAGCTAGTAGTTATGTGTTATATTTCAATGAAGCGAAGTACATTCTTGCCTTCAAGCAGTATTGCGGCATTTGTCTTTTTAATTATTCATCATTGCTATCAAATTATTCAATTGCTTAATTTGATGGGAGGGGTTATACAGGCAAGTCAAACATTTTCTGATGTTTGGAAAAGAAAGCTCTTTGTTGGAAATGGAGTGATAAGAACTCAGGATACTGCGAGGGAAAACCTTTTGGGGAATCAGCTTAACTGGAGTTCCGGTTTGCTGGATACTTGCAAGCCGTTTGGGTTTGATTGTGGAAATTGTTACACTGTACAAAGGGGAACAATTCTTACATTCTTTTCCATCGTTACTAGCTACCTGATTGTGTTGATGCAACTGGAAATTTAAATATTTAGATCTAATGTGCGGTTACAATAAAATAGAAGAATGATAGAACTCTGAAAATCCATTCATAATATGTAATTGCTATGATGTCAATATATTATGTGTTATTATTATTTATTGTAATAAATAAACATTGATTCGAGTTACCAATTAATATTACACTGATAACCTTAAGCTAAACTGTCTTTTGGCTAATTGTATCTCTCACAGTCATTTATAATAAAAAATCGATCATCAATTGAAAGATATATATTTTTGCTGTTAAATACTGAACACATCTACTAACCGAATATACAAGTGAATAAAATACGGGCACTGTCATTAATTCAATTTATCTAATCGGTAAATACTTAATGTATTCAATGTGGCCATCCATAAGTCTACAAAAACAATCATTAATCAAAACGTCTTGGGTTGAAGTCGGTAATCCATAAAAGAATTTGTAAATAGTAATTATTTTATCTAAGAAACTTATTCACTCAACACCAACATTTTTTTAATTCGCTTTCATTTGTTATGTGTTGCCGTTGCAGAACTAACACGCTCCATCATGCTACTCTCAGAAGGTCTACTTTCGTCACTTCTTGAACATTTGAAAGTTTCCAACATAATTTCTTCTATACCGTTTAAATGGAACACATCAGAGAAACGATTTGTGATGAAAACCGAAGACAAAATTCAGATTTACAAGATTCGGTTCAAAATTGCTACCTTGTTTGCATCCCTTGTTATCTTTCAAATCATTTGGACATGGCGACAAACAAATACTTTCCTTAAGCTTCATACAATTTTTAACCTGTGTGGACTGCTTATGCAATGTTATTGTCACCGTGTTTACAATCGAAGAGCAGAAGAAATTGTCTCTTTTTTGAATGGAATGATTGAGTTTGAAACACGAAGAAATGGTACGAATTCTAAAATAGATATTAAATTAAGTACTTAGGAACTTGTTTTTTTGTAAAATATTTACCTACTTTTCTCAATTACAGGAACGAACTGGTGTCCAGAAAACGACGGAAATCGAAAAGCTGCAAAAATATTTTTCAAAATTAGTGAACTTACCTGTTTGTTTCTCCCTTTGTTTTTCCATGTCGATTTATTTATAAACCCATGCATGCCAATTCATCTCGGAGGATATTTTCTGGTGAATAGTCAATGCAAAGGCAATTTAGGCACAAATAATACGCCTACCTGGTCCAAGGACGAAATATTGGCTAAAATTGGGGTTGTATTGGTGTCATATTTAAACTGGAGCTTTCTCCTGATGGGATGCGTGTTTCTTATAACAGTTGGTCTTTTATTAAAAAGCCATTGTCTTCGATCATACATTCTTTTAGCGGAACATAAATTATCGTTCAAGCGGGACTATTCAACATGCAGAATATATCGTGAAATTCAGCTAATGGCTGTTGTGTATAGAGATGTATACTCCAAACACTTAACTCCAGTTGTACTCATTTTAATGATGATTGTTCACGCAATAAGTATCTATGCTTGTTGCAAATTTGGATTTGAGTTGCCTTTACCAATGTTTTTGATGTTTGGGGCGCTAATCTTAGACGGTGGACTTATATCTATGATTGCGTATACAAGCTTAGCGAATGTTTACAAAACATCAAAATCTCTTTTGGAAATAAGACTAAAACGAAATGATAGGGCGAGAAGAAACGATGCGTGGTTTAAACGTTATTTAAGGTCTTGTCAGATTGTGAGGGTTTATGTCGGAGAAATCAATTTCGTTGAAGAATTAACTCCACTAAACGTGGAAGATTTTGTGGCCAGACAAACGGCTGGTTTAATGCTATTAGAGTGATAACCAACTTTTAAAAAGTTGTAATATTCATAATAATTAAAGTTGTTTAAGTATATGTGCGTGTGTACTAATCAAAATTTTAATTCATAGTTTCTAGCAACAAAAATTAAATATTTTAGGTGCAATTCCTATCTTATAAAAATTCATAAAACCAATACTTACTTTAATGTCTCGATACCAGTTTATATACATTTTACGCTTTTTCTTCCTTGTGCTTTTTAGATTGATGTAAGGTCGCTTTCCAATTTTCTCTTTTCAGCAGATAAGAATTTGCCTACTTATATAGTTGGTTTCTTCCGGAAAGTAGTAGCCACGAATCATTGGGACATATACATTTAATATCGCATAACCAGCAATGATTAGTCCATTTGTGAAAATTCTGTCTCTAAGTCGTTTATGCAGAAAATGCAACTCCTATTTACTTAAGGAAACCCTGAAACGGCACGGACAGATCCTTCTGGAAACAATCGTTGACCAGTCCAGCATTAATTTATAATTTGTGATAATATGAAATCCAATTATTAATGTGTAATGTGGAACACGTGTTCATCTATGTAAAAGAACAACTAGTATGTACACGAGGTAACATATTTTATAGTCATAATCGACAAAGTGTGGAACATTTCACTAGCTACATAAATAAAAAAGAATAAAAAGTAATATTGGGAGATTTCTCAAAACTTCCCTGTTTTACCTAAGCATATCTCTAGATGTTAATAAAGTTTGAAGGTTCTCATATCAAGTCGGTTTAGTTTAGTAGTTGCATTGCCCTCAGAAAAAATTGTTTACATTGATGCATTTCATATTTCATATTCATGTAGCTCATATTTCATATTCATGTAGCTCATATTTCTTCTTTCATTTTCTCAGATGAAAAAGTAGTGAATTTTGATGACAATCCTATTGATTTTCACCGGCAAAACAAATTAACCTATATTGAATGTTGTAATTTAGCATAATATTATCGTGTCATCTAGTGTCATGATAAAAGCTATCATACGAAATGTATATCTCGCAATATGATACAAAAATCTTATTTTTGGCTAACAACAGTATCCTTAATGGTAAGAATCTAACTTTTTCCAACTTTTCCTCTAATTTTTAAATATATACGTTGCCTCCTTCACATTTTGAAGGTTTTTCTAAAGTGAAAAGTAATAAACAGTGCAAAAAAATTTGTTTTCTCTTTGAGACGCTACTTAAATGTTTCATTTTCATTGCCTTTATGTTTAAAGTAATGTCTGCATAAGTTTTTCCCATTGAACACCATAATTCTATTTTCCTTTGTTTTATCATAGTGTAGTTTAAAATTTGTTATACACAAGAACTATGTACTTGGCCACTAATTTGTGTGGGGTAGCAGAAGAACTTAATTAAATTAATTGTTTGGCATACTTACTCCCCCTCTCACATATTTCTAACGAGTTTATTTATAATTTAATTATATAAACTCGAATTATATGAGTTATAATTAACACCTTAGACCTACATTCGTATTATGTATTGTTTGGTATTATGATTCAGACACATTATACCAAATATGTTAGCTTTATTATGTGTGCCCTACTCTCGTAATACTTTGATAACCCGTTACTCTCCTACGCAAAAATATGGGATTCTTCAAGTCTATTGACTTTACACGAATTGGCAGAAACTCGATTAAGGTGTTTCTAAAACAACATGAACATGCTTTCTATTTCTAATACGTAAACAATTTAGAGAAATTTTCGGTTTTGATTACAAACCATTCAAAACCGTTTGCACGAGGTGAAAAAATTTATATACTGTTTCATTTACTTTTAAACATTTTGTTTCCAGTACGACTTCATATTTGATAAACATCCAACTTATCCTGTGCATATTAGCTTTCTCCAGACCTTAATGTTTTTTTCATAGTCCACAAGTTACAAAATGACAGAAACTTTCATGATGCCCAAGACCTTTGACAAGAAAAGTTCCATACCAGATCCCCAATCTGGTCTCAAAATTTACCTACGTTTTGTAAATAAGTTAAGTCTCACTCCATTTCAATGGAACGAAGCAATAAATGAGCTACAAGTCTCTATTTCACCATCCAAATGGGAATTGTGGACTTTCTGGAGATTAATTCAGTTCGTTCACTGCGCATTTACATTCACAGCAGTAATGAAAATGCTGCAAGCACGACAAACTGACATTTCATCTGTGATACTTATTGGCATGTGGTCATCAGTGATTTTTGGTTCTAGTTGGATTTTTATGAACTATGAAAACAAAAAGTCAGACATATGTACAACACTTAATTCAACTTACAACATATTTAAGTCTCACGTTAAAGGTAAAAAAGGTAAATAAATAACATATTACGTAAAAAATTATCCTCAAAACTTCATATTTTTATATAGTACTCAACAAAAGCTACCTCAACGTTTTTGCTCTGATTTGGAATTTGGAACTTCTTTTGCTCCCATTGACGTTTCCATTAATTTTTCTAATCAAGCCATGCGCCTCGCAGCTCATGAGCGCAACTATACTTCATGCATGCCCGCTTGACGACCAGGTGACATGGATGAAACGATTTATCGTTTATTTCGCAGAATCAATTCTGATTGGAATTTCGGCTATTCCAACTAGTGTTGGATTGCTAGTACCGTTTTACGTACTGGAGTACCAAGGAAAATTGCTGATGATGCTTTTAGCTAGTAATCAAAATCCACAAAAACTTTCCAATAAAAAGGTTAGCCAATACAATATCTTTGATATTTGTCAGCAGGCTAAACTTTACAGAGAAATGCAGCTCCTTATGACAATCTATAATGAAACATTTCAAATGTATATGCTACCAATGGTGCAAACATTGGGATCGGCATTTGTGATTGGTGGTTTATATGGAACGATCCAATTATCAGGGAAAATTCCGACATTTGGTTATTTCGCATTACCTTTTACTACAGTCGGGGTTGTGGTTTATGTAGGAATAGTAATGGAAATGTCAAGCAGCGTTATGATTAAATCATCTAAGTTGGTTAAAGGTTGTTGGAGGAGAGATGTGTGTTTGGGAAGTAAATGGTTTCAAGCATTTGTTCGGTCCTGTCCAATTCTTAAAGTGAGGACTGGCTCAGTGTTTGTTGTTGGTAGGGAGAGATTTGCGACTTGGATTCGATTTTGTTTGCAGAGAACATTCTTCTTTATTGTTTGTTCAAGAAAAACCGCTATGTAAATGTTTTTGTAAATCAAACAGAGAATAATCCATCTAAATCAATAACCAACTACCTATAAAACAAACAAATTATTTTGTTAGTTGCCAAGCCGATTACTGTTTAATAATACAACAGTTCGTTTTACGTAAATTTTGTCATATCAAATACTTTTTTCATTATACAACTGGCCACGTGTTGACGATTACATATCTCAATTCATGATTGTACTTTACTTAATAATTATACTGTTATATGCGTAATTTTAAGTGGCGAAATATATTTCAGAGAATAGTCAAGAGCCTAGTGTACATGTCAATTATCTTTGTCAATTCGAATCACTTAATGTCTATGCCAGTAACCAATGTACACAAAGAAAAATAAATTATACAAAATGTAAAGCATTTTGGATAATTTTCAAACTTGGTTAATGGTTTTATTTAACGTTATGTTTTACAAAGAGGAAATTCACAGTTTTTCTAGAAACTTGCTAGCGCGTGTTGTCTGCTAGTGTGTAGATTATATATTTGAAAAGAGTCAGAAATACTTGATTACGTGATACGATTATTTTCCCCAATACCTGTAGATATTATGTTTCTTCAAGTTTGATTAAAACAATATATATATAGCCTGGTCTAAACGTTTCCTTTTTATTGAACAAAATAAAATGCTGTTGAAACACATTGTCTTGTTTGGAAAAGTCTGCCAAATAAGCTCCTCCCTTTCCAGTACTCTACTGAAATGGAATACTAACAAAAAGCAGCTTGAGTTGGTGAACCAAATTGATAAAGCACGAGCCATACTTACTAAAAAAGTCTACTTACATGGCTTGATAACATTACTTATTGCGTCCCAGGGCTACTTTCATTTTAGAAAGTTTACTAATGTGGGTTTCTTTGAAAAGTTTGTTTTCGTAGCTGTACTTACACACCTTATTGGACCTCACTTTCAGATGCAAAGTTGCAAACTAAACTATATGGAAATAAAGCATTTTATTAACGGCATACTTCAATTTGCTGAACGTCACGAAGCAAGATGACACACCAGGAAAAACTCATTGTCCCAAAACTTAAGCATTTTATATGCTTACGCGTTTCTTCCTTCTGTTCTGTTTACACCTCCGCTGTTTTTCTTCGGACTTCATTGGACATCCCCCTGTAAGCCAAGTCTTGCTGGATTCTGGCTGCTGAAGGAATGCTCCTCAAATTGGACAATTTCAAATTTGGGTGGAGGGGTTATCGAGAAGGTAGTGGTGTTATCAGTCAAAATTCTTGTATTACTTCTTAACCAATTGATAATGGCTTTCGGCTTTAATGTCAGTCTATTTGTCGTTGCTGGACTGCAAGTACTTTCACCATTGAGCTTAGCAAGATTTATTGATTTTTTTGGTGAAAAGGCATTCAAGCCTTTGGAAGGTGAAGTGTTCAAGATTGGACTAATTTACAGAAATATTCAGGTGTTAGGTAGACTTTTAAATGAGATACAACAAAAATTATTAATGACAGTTATCCTGGTGGTATGTACATTTTTGCCGGCTGTGTGCACAGTATCGTTGGTACACATGTCGTGGGTTTATGAGAATTTGTTGATTCTACTGCTATTTTCTGTTGTGATTATGGAATGCTCATCGTTCATTGTGATCGCATTAGGCGGACTTGCCAGCTTACATACACGATCGAGAACTGTTTTTGAGAAACTAAGCAGAGAATTTGTACTGAATCCACGATTACATTCTCGCTTTGAAATGAAATGGAAGAGAAAGTTTTACAAATCTTGTAATATGATAAAAGCCAGATATTTACCTATTAACTATGTTGACCAGTTAACACCGTTAAGAGGACTAGATTGTACAAGTGCACTGATAGTACAGATTTTACTGCTTACTACAAAGTAGAACGGTTCAAAGTTCAAATGTCATAGATTTGCTATAAAGCAAAAAGGTATCTGGTTGTTGAAAGTATTGACAAATATTCTCATTTGAATATAAAAGCTTTAATTAAATGCTTAAAGATATAAAAAAAATTGTAAAAGATTGATTTGTTTAAGTGTGCTATAGTACCAAGATTAATTTTATGGTTTTCAGCAATAAAAAATTAAATATTTTTGGTGCAGTTCCCATTTCATAATAATTGACAGAGCCAATTGTAACCCTAATATCTCGACAACAATTTATATCCATTTTATACTCCTTCTTCATTTCGACACTATTAAGATTAACGTACGGTTGTTTCCCCATTTTTTCCTTCCAAAATGAAAGAATCTGCTTGCTCATATAGTTCGTTTTACCAGGGAAGTAGTATCCAAAAATCATGAGTACATGTATATCCAATATCGCAAAACATGCAATGACAAGTCCATTTGTTGAAGTGCTCTCTCTAAGTTTTTTATGCACCACAAGTGTGGAAAAGGCAATACTTATGAACATAAGAAACCCCTAAATGGTACCGAAAGATCTTTCTGGAAACAATCGTTCACCAGTCCAGCATAAATTTGGAGTCTGCGATAATATGTTATCCAATGAATCAATGTGTAATGTGGGACATAAAACCAAAACTTGCAGTGATTTACTCCTCTTTGAAACGATCGAGTCATTTGCCAAAGAGCAATATTGCAACCAAACATACCATTATAGAATACAAGGCAGCTAAATGTTGCGACAACATAAGTAATCTGAATTTCTATTGAGATTAAGAAAACCCGTGTGATATTTCGTATAGCAGGTAAATCATTTAATAGTGGACATATTGTAAACGAAATGTTTTCCATGTCAGTTCTAACAACCAACAAGGGGTACAGAGTGTAGACAACTACACAGACAATGGAAACATTAAAAAACAAAAGCCTTACAAATATAGATCGTTGCACTTCTGCTACCGTAAGTAAAGTGTTAAGAGTTTGTACAAACCATATGTAAGTTGCATTTGGACTAAAGATTTTGCTGATGCAATGGCGAATTTCATGTTAAAATTTGAAATATTCACTTTCGCCTTGTATTGCTCAAAAAC
This sequence comes from Willowsia buskii, assembly GCA_034700685.1. Taxonomy (NCBI): domain Eukaryota; kingdom Metazoa; phylum Arthropoda; class Collembola; order Entomobryomorpha; family Entomobryidae; genus Willowsia; species Willowsia buskii. The sequence goes on from JAQIXW010001148.1 coordinate 12,985, forward strand.
AATTTTTTATGTCAAATACTTTATAAAATTAACTTTTATGTCTTCTCGGTTATTTTCCAACTGTCTTTGTAACTTGATTATGAGTGTTTTACAGAAATTCTAATATTTCAGAAATTTTATATAGCTTTGACTCCAAGCATGAATTGTTAATATGTGTGGCTTCCTTCTTTTATGGAAAAGATTTTACTAGATCACAAATAGACAATAATATTTTTGAACATCGAAAGTCTGGAGTTAATAAACTCAAACATTATTTAATTATGGTTTTAATACCAGTTGGGCAGATCAGGATATTATGTTTAACATTGATTTATCTAACTTAATTTAGGCAACACATATTTCGCAATTTAGCATGAAAGCAAAAACTGTATTCCAGCATAACTGTTAATTAGAGAATGGATCCATTCCCCAATCAAATCTTTGCTAAGACTATCCCATGTTTCGGTAGCCCATATTTTAGAATTATTATATGTGTTGTTAGGAATCATAAGTCGTAAAAATGGCTGTATTTGGATGCTACTTTTATTTGAGAAATAAATACGATATATTTGCTTTAACTCGCTGGAAAGTTATTGTTCACAAAAAGAGTGCGTAAGCTTTTCACCAAAGCAAGGTGAGAATATTGTTGATGCTGCTGAATCAAAAAATATTGCAAATCATTCGGAATAGTCTATGTCCTCTCGAATGGGTTGTGTTAATGGTAATGGTTAGTAGTAAATGATAATCCCAATTTTATTTTTTTACTCTAATATATTCATTTTTCATACTAGTCTCATAAACTGAAAATCTATTACTTTCAAAATTGTGTGAGGGTATCAGAAATACATGCATACAATCATATGTTTCATTGTCCTATCACGATTTGACCTTGAATCTAATATAATACATTATACAATAGCTAAGTTTAAATTCGTTTTTGCTTGTACAGAACCACCTTTTTGTTGTAAAAACACTCGAGGAGCGCAGCTTTGTTGTTAACAAATAATAATGAACGAATAATATTGTGTTAACATATAAGTAATATTGTTTATTTTATTCTATAATATATTATCAAACAGATTCCCTTTGACTAAAAAGGAGAAGTATTTAGTACTATATAAAATACGTGTCAGCAGAACTACATATTTTGTCATAAAGTACCACCTTAAAAGTAAATAAGTGCGAAAATGTTTTTTGAATTTTTTAGAAAGTAAACTCAAGTCTTTTGATATATATGTCACTCACTGCCAGTAAGTTAAACAATGCAAAAATATCATACTAAATGGCATAAATGTAATTTGGAAACTTTTCATGTTACGTAAAGTTGGATAAACTAAACAACTAAACTAGTTACATAAATTTGTCATGAAAAGTTGTTAATATATCTCTTTTGCCACAGTTATGCCAATATATTTGAAAGGGAGTGAAACATATCTTATTACGTAATTTTATACAAAGGCTTCACCAAAATGGTATAATTAGCTTATCGTTAGATATTTGCAATCAAATTGAAATGTTAGCTTTGAAGAAATTATGATATAAATGTCAACTCATACTTTCCAAACATCTATTACAAGTGATTGTTTGAACTTTTGCCCACGCTCATGCATCAAAAATATGCTGAATAGCATGAAAACCATGTTATATCAAAAACTAACTTTAGAGTTTTAATTAGCTTTGTTAAGTAATAACCGCCAACTTTCCCTAAATAAATACAACAATAATGATTGGGTAACCAATTATAAATATCAGATGTCATATTTAATACTGTTTGTCTAAATATTCACAAATTACGCTAAAAATATTTTTCTCTTACAAAAAGAAAATGAGTAATATTTAGGTATATGGGCAAAGAAGAAGTTGTGCCCAAAGCACACTAGAATACTTTTGGTCTCACTTTCTCCAGTGTATTGAACCAAGTATGTTGTTGAAACACATTTTCTTATTTGGCAAAATTTGCCAAGTAAGCTCATCCCTTTCTAGTACTCTACTAAAATGGAATACACAAAAAAGGCAGCTTGAGTTGGTGAATCAAATTGATAAAGTTCGTGTCATTCTGATACAAAAAATATACATACATGGCTTGATAACATTACTTGTTGCGTCCCAAGGTTACTTTCATTTCAAAAACTTTTCAAATGTTAGTTTGTTTGAAAAGTTTGTTTTCGTCGCTGTTCTGACTCACCTAATTGGACCTCACTTTCAGATGCAAAGTTGTCAAATAAACTATATTGATATAAAGTTATTTATTAACGGTATTATTCAATTTGCAGAACGTTACGATACAAGTGATCATAATACAAGAAAAAACTCATTGTCACAAAATTTGAGTATTTTATACGCCTACGCGTTTCTCCCTTCCGTGCTGCTTACTCCTCCACTCATCTTCTTCGGACTCCATTGGATATCCCCGTGTAAGCCAAGTCTTGCTGGATTCTGGCTTTTGAGAGAATGTTCTTCCAAACGAAATTCTTTGGAAATAGATGAAGGACAAGTAGAGAGGTTGATATCGATATCAGTCAAAATTCTAGTGTTCGTCGGAAACCAATATATAATGTCGTTCGGATACAATGTCAGCCTCTTTGTCGTTGCTGGGATCCAAGTACTTTCACCATTGAGTTTAGGAAGGTTTATTGATCTTTTTGAAGAAAAGTCGCTCAGATCTTTGGAAGGAAAAGCATTCATGATTGGAATAATTTACAGAAATATTCAGGTTTTGGGCAGACTTTTAAATGAGATACAACAGAAGCTATTAATGACGGTCATTCTGGTGGTATGTACATTTTTGCCAGCTGTATGCACAGTATCGTTGGTACATATGTCATGGGAATATGAGAATTTGTTGATTCTATTGTTATTCTCTGTCGTAATTTTGGAATGCTCATCGTTCATTGTAATCGCATTAGGGGGGCTTGCAAACTTGCATACACGATCGAGAACTGTATTTGAGAAACTAAACACAGAATATGTAATGAATCCACGATTACATTCTCGCTTTGAAATGAAATGGAAGAGAAAGTTTTACAAATCTTGTAACATGATAAAAGCCAGATATTTGCCCATTAACTATGTTGACCAGTTAACACCGTTAAGAGGGTTGGATATTACAAATGCACTGATAGTACAGATTTTATTGCTTACTACAAAGTAGATTAATTTAGATATCACAAATCAATCACAAATCGCGCTAATTGCAGTTTTGCAACATAAATTGATGACAGCATCAATGAAACAATGCTTTTTAAGATTTATGCAAATATTCTTTAAGTCTGAATCAGGTATTGAAAAAACCACAAATTTTTCTATTATTTAATATGTTTCATAAAGGTCTAAAACTGTTGAGTATACTTTTGGAGTTCACATAAAACAGTTTTTCGAGAAAAAAATATTTTTAACGCTGTTTTTAAGAGAAAAGTCATCGTCATTGATACAAAATTTCATTATCTAAAAACTCAATTATTACTCTGGAGTTGTTATGACATAGTATTAAGGGATCGTTGTTCAAGTGCACATTTTTATTTTGTCAGTGGGCGAAAGCTTTTAGTGTCACATGCCTATATACATTATCACATTTACATTTTGTGTATAACATAACTTACATGTATTTTGTAGTCTTTAAAATCTATTCTTACGCGACGAACAAATTTATGTAAATACAGTATTATGTCGACAAAATATATTCTTATAAGGTTATAACTGCACACATTTATCAGAGATTTGAACACTTTCTTTCAATTTGTAACATCTATTACGCCGTATAGCGTACACAAATATTTACCATGTACTCAATACTTAAATATTTGGAATGTTCTTTCCATGAACACACGTGCAAGTGTACTGGGTTGTTCTAAGAATTCTAAAGATGTCACACAGCACTTTAGAAACCTTCGACAATACTTCAAAACTTCAATGACGACCCCGCTTGCGAATTTGAGGATCTATTTCCTTTGTTGTGTCTTCTGTAAGCAGCATCTATTGTAAAAAGATTCCGAAGCTTTGAGACACTCAAAAGAAATGGTTTGTCTAACATTACATTTATTTGAGACGCTAGACAGGCAATTTATCTTCTCAGTTAAAAAAGTGTTTTTTTTTCTACAAATATGTACTTGAATAACATTTTAGTTACAGCTTTCAGAATTGTACAGAATGTGATTGAAATATTAATGTTTTAAAAAGTAAAAAAATAAATAAAAATGCGTAATAAAGTAACACATAAATTGCGTGCTTTTAAGCGGTACTATTTGTCAAGGCTCACGTTTTATATTATGATTGCCTATTAATCGAGTGAAAGTAGAATGATGATGATTTAGGATTGCGAGACCACTCTGTATAAATTATAATTAAAAATTGATTATCATAATAATTAGAACAGCACACAATAATGGTTAAAATAAATATTTCCTTACCAGTACTTTATTAATTATTTTTTGTCAAAAGATTTTCTCCTTAGGGCTCACAGAACAAGTAGAAGTCTGCATGATGTCTGGTTTTACTTATGTTTATCTTACATCAATCATACTTCCAAGAAAATGTTTCCCTGCTGCTTTCTCCGTTATCAATATAAATCCACTAATTTGATTTTAACGCTTGCGGTGGTTTAGGAGAAGATCTTGCGAAACCGCTGTTAACTTTGTAATATTACATTGTTACATTCGCTTTATTACATTGTTTACAGCCTACTTAACATTATGTTAGTGCTGAAATAAATATGCTACTGGTAAAGAAATTTATAGCTTTATGTTTTCGTCATTCGTCGCCCCATGTAAGAAAACACCAGCAATTTGATCTTGCCTTGTTTAAAAGCGCATCTAATTTTCTTTCATATTACAACAAATATTTACAGGAAACTTTTCAAAGTCTGATGAAAGGCTTTAAAGCATTTCAATTCAGAACTGTTTTTCAACAAATGAAAATAGAAAATATTATGCTTCGCTAACATCCTACATTCTGAAACGAAGCAGAAATGAGAAGAAAAATATTGCCCCAAACTACAATATTTCGTCTTTTTCTTCGTAGAGAAAGAGGATATTTTTCCCATTCTGGTTAAAGTCACGTTTCATCTCTTTTACTGGTTGTATGTACGGAACAGCTGGAATCTGCCTGAGCGCGTGATAGATTGCACTCATTAATTCAGTGAAAGTTCTCACGACAAATGTTTCAGCCACGTGAAAGGCAAAGCAAATAAAAGGCTTAACGAAATAATATTTTTGTCATGTATGTATAAACTAATTCTTTTTCTGTCACAATTGATTATTTTCATCAAAACGAATATTCACATATCATAGTGTACTAATAACAAAAGACTGATTGAGACAGTCATGGGCATCACCGTAATAAATAATCTCGTCATCTCGAATTATTTTGAATAGTAGATAATTTTTCCATCGCCTGTCTTCTCTTATTACATGTAATATAGCAAGCTAATATGAAACGGAAAATCCATTTTGCCAGTTTTGTGATGATTGAAACACTGAAGTTATTACTCTGATCTGGACACTCTAATATGCTCGAAAGTAACATTATGTAGGAAAAAAACCAATCCGGTACATTAGGGTATCCAGTTTTTATTAAATAATCCGCTTGTACATTTTTACACTTAAAACGCTTACTGTATTCCATGGTATTTTGCCATGCAAAAATCAAAATCCAAGTTAACTCCCATAACGTAAGGTCTACTTCTAGATTTTCTAATGTATGATAAGTCAGGATAAATATATTCGCAAACATTTTCAACATATAATTCACACAATTCAAATATTTTACTTTTGATGGCTTACACACACACATACATTTTTATATTGTTCTCTACACTCTTGATAAAGCTAGCAGGAAGTTGGCGGGAGCTTGAGTTGTAAAAAAAACAGCCTCTTTAGCCAAAAATGAGTCACTCAAAATAAATTAGCTTGAACATTTTGAAAGGTTTGTATTCATCGGAACGAAAATGCTGGAAGATTAGTTTATGAAGCACTCTAGTTGAAAATGATATACCTCTACTTTCATTTACTGACAAAATGAATTTGTATTTAAAAAAAATAAGATTAACGCAAAAGCATCTTAAGGCAAATTCTACAGAGCTTAAATCCGGTGCGGAAATTATATTATGGAAACTCTAAATGGCGATGGCTCTTCTCATTTTCGATCCCGTTGTTTTGTTTCCATCTTAGTGGAAACTCTCAATAAATATAATTAACATGTGCTTTAAAAATCTCTGCTAAAAAGTAGGTATACCTATTTTAAATCTAAGATTACTTCCACATCCATTATTTACAAGAATCAACACGACCACAATAATGGACCTAAAACTAGAGAGCTTTATTCTCGGAAATTGTAATAGCTTTCTATTTAATAGTTTGCGCACTAAATTTGTTCGGCAGAAGTATCTTTTATACGAGATTGCTTACTCTCGACAACGGAATAAGAAAACAAACCCGTTCTAGAAAGCTCAGGAACCTTTGGAATACGCCATAAGAGTCACAATCACATTATTTACTGATATGTGAAAGTTCAGCTAAAAATAGAGTTCTTCAAATCCTAGAATATAAATCTAGCCGATTAGGACGCTAAAACGATTTTTCCTGTTATAACATGTTTACAAACTTACTATTTGGATATCCTTTTACTCATCTCAAATTCACAGGATACGTTCAACTGAAAACATTCTGTATTCCCAAATACACGGAATTAATATATGTACCAGTATGAATAGTAAGTGCTTAAAAATTATGCTGAGTACCAGTTAACGTATATGAATCATAATTCATATACGCATTCATATTCATCATATAAAACTCTTGAGCTAAAGGGGTTCAAGATTACCGTTCTATTTTATTTTTAACCATTCTTATAATTTACAAGGACGTGACATTTTAGAGAGAAAAACACACGAGTACAATTTCAATGATATGAGTAGTGCTTGCACATACAAGCCTATTTGACTAACACAGATAAACTCGTATTTTGATCACACATGTGTTCTGAAAACTTCTTTGTGTGAAACACGTCACTATTACGGTCGATCACCCTCATCTTTTCTTGGGATACTGCAATTAAATGTTGAATAAACTTAGATTGAAATATTGAAAGTATGAATTACCGAGACTTTTTAAAAGACTGCTTACGTTTGACTGGATAATTGGTTCCGATTTCTTTTAATATTAGGGAGAAAAGTTTTTTGAATATTAAGCGTTTTTTCCATGATAATGATGAACTCTTTATATTTTTTATGTTTTTTGGTTGTGTAACTTGCGGTAGCTCTATCTCGCATGGAACTGCTTTGGAAACTATAAATACATCCTGTAAAAGGCAACGAGAAAGGATTTAGCAATTTAAAATATTCAATGTAATGAATCTTTTGAAATATGACTTACGGGTATTCTGCTTTCATAATTGTTTCCCAAGTTTGTTTTCCTCACATCTGGTGAAAACATCACAGGAAATATGGACCGTCGTCTTGTAAATGTGAACATGATTATACAGCAGACTATTATGAAGAAAAGAAATACGGCAGCTGAGGGAGAAGCCATTCGAAGAAAGTTAATGGTTCTGTTTGTAGGTATGTCTCCTAAGTTGCTGATATCTTTCGTGTCGTTGTTCAAATTCAAATATTTTAGTTCGAACTTTATGGATTCGGAAACTTTGCTACCAAAATGGTTACCCATTCTCGTCATATTTCTTGTCACTTCCATTTGTTCTTGCAGTTTTTGTAGTCTATAAGATGTCAAGTAGAAAAGCTTAAATTGACTTGGCAGAAATCAAATTGATTTCTATTGCATTTCCGTTCTGTGAGCACGAACAACACGTTCTTATACAATTTTAGTTTCTGCTGTTCAATATTTTACACTTTTGAGTCACAACTTTTACTTTTTGAATAATAGAAAAAATATTATAAGCATTGACGCGTTACACTTTCATGTATTTTAATGATGAATTGCTTGCAACTTGCAGAGATTTGGTAGTTCTCAAACGACACTAGAAAATGCAATGCTTCCCGGTGAAAGTATGAAAACCGGATTTTTCAGAGAATGTTAAGAGTGGTGTTTGTAGTTTTGGTACAAAGTATGCAGCGTTCTCAAGAGAGCTTTTTTGCTCGACGATCTTTCCTCCCATGTAATTGGAGACAAACTGTCTGGGAAGCTCTGTGAAACACTCAGTTTTGCTCTGGCAAAACTTTCACTCACCTTGTTAGCTTCCACAAAGTGTAAAGACGACTATGTGTTTATGTAAGCTAGTCTGTGACAGAGATTTCAACATGCTTAGATTACTTAATGTGGTTTGCGTATAAAAGCTTACATACACTACTAATGGATTGCACAACATATTTAATTCTTCAA